>JANTPZ010091204.1:0-23237 GCA_025593235.1 Vachellia pachyceras | reverse complement strand
GTTAGATAATCAGTGGATGTCATTACCAATCTTACTTCTATTACATCACCTTAGACTTATGGTGAGGTTTATTTGTGGCACAGTGAGAGATTATTTGAAATCAACTCCCGGAAATAACAGGAAAAGGAGAGAGAGGGAGAGAAAAAGAATCACAAGATTTATATTTACTTACCTTACCTGAAGATGCTCCATATCCTGAGTAGTCATAGCTGCAATATAACAAAAGGTCTCAAGAAATTATTCAGAAAAGCTTTACTTTTTTACTTCAAAAGATAAGTGAACATCCTATGACTCGTGAGGTCGAGTAAAATCAGATTATTAACAGAGAAAACTAGATGGAAACTGATCACTAAAATACTAGTAGACTAGACCGACAAGGCCTCAAATTTTCAAAGAGATCGGGCTTGCTTGCTTCATCATCTGAAACCACTACCGTTTTATCAGATTTGAACTAGAGCTTAGGAACTACCGTTCTTTTCTTTCTTTCTTTCTTTGTTTTTTTTGTAGGGAGTAGAGGAGAAACAGCAGCAAACTGGTTGGTTGATAATTCCAGAAATGCAAAAAAAAAGACAAAGTTTATTAGAAAAATCAGTTTCAAAGAAAATAAATTGCACGAAGACATGCACAGTGGTTTTAAACGCAGAAACGGAAACGTTTAAAAAAAAAGATGAACTTATGGGGAAAACAGCATTCGTGATGTGTTGATACCACAAAAACCACCCAGCGGCCCTGAATAATTAAGAAAGAAAGCCGAGAACACCCATTTTATCTATTTCTCAATAAACATGAAAATTTGAGACACGAAAAGAAGAAAAACGAAGCAGGAAAAGAAGTACCTCATGACATTAACACGAAGGTGAGCTCTGAGCTCAATGAAGAGCTCTTGCATCTGACCCAAGTCAGCAGCATTACCATGAGAGTACAAAAGCGTGAACCTTGCAAAAGGATATTTCCAGAAGGTGGCGACGATCTTATTCCCGGTCTTTGTGTCTAGCAGATGAACGTCGACGTTCTTATCGGCGGTGACCCCAGAGAAGACGAGCCTTCCATCTTGCTCGCTGTAAACGTCGTACGTTGGCGGGTCGGGTGGAAAGAAAGCGAATTTCGCAGCCACACTTCCAGTAACATTGCCCATTAACGCAACCCCAGTTCAGAAATTGAAATAACACAGCTCGTGAGGTGATTTCGGCATGAAATGAGATTCTGGGCATTCTATTCTATGCTAGAAAAGAAAATAAAAACCTCGTCTTCATTTTTATTTTCTCCTTTTCGGCTTTTTTTAAATGGGTTGTGAATAAAATTGAGATCTTTTTTATTTCGAAAGAGGGAGAAAGGATGATGCTGTTTTGGGATTTTGCGAAATGCTGAGTGGGGAAGGGGATGATTGAAGAAAATGGTAATCCAAGTGGCGCGCGATGAGAACGAAGATGGAAAGTGGAGTATGGAAGAAAATAGATCCGACCTAAGCGGGTGAGCTGGCCGTCCTGCTTCGTCGACCAGTCACCTTCCTTTGTCTTTCACCTCCTTTGAGAAAAAAAATTTGATTTTTTCCCATTCCATCTATATCTAACTGGCTCTACTTTTTAATTAATCGTGGTCCAATGATTGTGTATTTATTTTATGAGAAGGTCTAGGTAAGTTCATCCAATAATACATACCATATTGAGACATTGATAATGATAATAAACACATCAAAGAGAATATATGTTTGGACTTTGGATTCAATAATCTCCCTTTTAAAACTTGTTTTTTATTAGAGTTTGAATTAAAATATAATACCCGTTTTGTTTTATATTATAAGACATGTTTTTAACAAAATTACACATCTATTAAATAAAATTTAAAGTTTTAATTTCTTCAAATATATGCATGCATTATATGCAAAATTTTAATCATTTTAAATTTATTGGATCAAATTCACAAGTAAATTTGCAAGTGCATGTATATATATCTTAAAAACTAACAATGTTAAGATACAAATTGTTCATATTTTATAGGTGAATTTATAAATACATATGCACATTTTAAAAACTACTAATAGCAAGATGATAAATGTTCATATGAAAATTTACACATATCAATTTACATTAAAAGGTTTGATACAAAAATTTAAAAGTGTGAATATATGAATTTATAAATGTACTTAGTGCATCTTAACTACTACTACTAATAAAATAACAAATATGATAGTATAATTTACCTATTGCATGTGTAATTTTATGTAAGTTTTATTTTCATGTAAACACAATTTTGAGTTCAAATTTCAATGGATAAACAAATAGTTTCAAGAGAGTTGTTCAGAGATAACTAATAGTACGAAACTAAAATACAAAATTCAAATGTTCATGTCTTTTTTGCCATTTTTTAGTAACTGACATTCTACAATTGATTTGATTGTTGTGACGAACTAATCTACTTTCAATAATTAGAGTCAAATCGATTTGGATCTGTTTAGCCTATTGGAAAATTAAATTTTTAAAATGAAGTAAAAATGGCATCTTGGCCGGAACTTGAAGCAGTAGAAAATGGAAGATAAGGTTTGAGTTAGAATTGTTAACTTTTTAATATAATTTATAATCTAGGACATAAACATATAAAAAAGTTTTATTTTAATTTATATAAATATATTTTTTAAACCCTAACGAAGAAATCTCATAATCCAATAAACACATATTTAATTCTATGCCACTCATAATCATTATAAATTCATTTTAACTAATTCATGAGAATGAAAAATAAAAATTCTTAGTTAAATCATTAAATAGTTTTAAATTGATACGATTTTTTAAACTTCCCCTTATTAAAATTTTTATCTCTCTAAATTTACACACGAGATTAAATTAAGGTAAAATTGAAAATATTAATTAAAAAACTTTAATTAAATTTTTACTTAAAACTAAAAATTTCTTTTACAAGTGGACATGTAACAAGGACCAAAAGAGGTACATACGTAGCTATGGAAAAAGTTGAATTTGTAAGGGGAAAAGGTTAAATTATGCTATTTATAATTTACACTTATCATAAAAAATAAGAAATACGGCGGGGGTAATTTGGAGAAATGATTAAAAGAAAGTACAAAGTGGTTTGGTTATAATTAGAGTGGTAATCCTTAAAAATAAGTGGGAGATGAAGATATGATTGGTGTCAATCAAAGACCAAAGTGGATAAGAGGAAGGAAAATGGACGGCTGAGATTCAGTCAAAGATGGGAAGGATTCTTCTATTCAAGTGGGATTCAAAGATGGCAGATAGAGTCAGACATTCATTCTTCACTCTTTTTTTTTTTTTGAAAGAAACTTTTCTTTTGTCAGCACATGTTTTACCAAAAACATGACTTGTGATTTTGCCTCATGTGGGGCTTGTTATTGACCAAATTATGACCCCAGATTTGTCCGTGTCTTCTCTTTCTTTCTTTATTTTTTCCTTGTTAGAGGTCTTATATTTTTTTTCTTTTTTCTTTTTTTTACAAATAATCCCAAATTGACTCTAATTAAGCCTGATTGACCCCAAACAAGTAAGTCACAGCGTGTTTGGGAACACTTATTTTTTACATTACACATAAACTAAAACACAAACATAGTATGTTTATTTGGAAAAACTTATTTACTTCCTAAAAGTACGTTTTATGGTGTTTTCCGTAAAATAAGATAATCTTCTCCACATATTTACCTCGACTTACAAAAAAGAACTTCTCTACCACGTCTCAAACGAAACATAGTGAATTGTTTGAGAATCCGTTTAATAGATTCCGATGCAAGTATATAAGATGCGTTTTGTTTCCACTTGCGTGTAACGTGATTGAGAATGAAGTCCTAGAACTTTCTCCAAAACGTTTTCTACATTTATCCATACTTAATCTAAATATATTCGACCCTCTACAAATTATAGTCCATTCCTCATTGATCGATCCTAAAGGTTCAAAATTGTGCGTTGCTTGAGAAAAGCAGTAGCTGGGTGGTGTTCAAAATTAATCTATGATTACCTCTATGTGGCATTGCTAATGTTAAGGCGTGTATGTACACACACACACACTTCATAAAGTTGATCAAAATTCATTGAAATTAATCTTAAAGGAACTTCACTACCAAAACATCTCATATAAACAAGACTTTAAACACTCGATCCGTTCCATGTAGTACGATGTTTTAACAAACGATGCTGGGATGAATCTAAAAAAAAACCAACTACATAACCCAGGTAGAGTATTTTGGTCAGTGTAATTAAGATGCGACCTCTTCTAGAATGGTGGGTAGAATAATAACTAGGGTTGCATGGAAAATTAGCATAAGATGGAAATGTGATAATTAAGAAATGGACCAATCATGAGGACGAAGGAGGGGCCTATAGTTCTGAAAAGTGGGAATCATACCAAATGAATGAATAAAGTTAACATGTTTCTCTCCATTTGATAACGAACAGACATTGATTTATATAAACCATTTGAGAGATCATGCCAGATAAACTGGTGGTATCAAAAGTTCAAATGTAAGCACATAGATAAAGTCTTTGTAACTCATATAATCTTAAAATCTAACTATATGAAAGATCTTCCTCAAGTGAGAGGTTGCAGATTTAATCCAATTTGTCACCTTTAATTGTTAGTACTCACCCCTTCAATTTAAATCAAAAGGAGGTATTGCTTTTGAACAATGAATGGTTTAAGAAACAAAGGGGACCTTGATCAATGAATTAAAGGATGCTATACCAAAGCATATTCTGGATGAGGCTAAGGGAGTGTGGAACATTTGCTGTCATGATCATATTATATAAAGTGAGAACTACCAGGAGATTTAACTACTTAAAAGTTCAATAATAGTTGAGAAGTATGTAATAATACATTTATAATGAATTAAAAAAAGAACTCCCCCTCTTATAAATGGAACCCTAAATTTTTACAATCAAAATTGAAGTCCCACTGCATTGTGTGGTGGTCAAAATCAATGTCAAAGGTTACAGAAAGAGAGCTTAGGGTTACTTAAAAGTTTTCTGCTGTAACTTTTCTTTTCTGTTATCCAATGGCTGTAAAGGGACATACCGAGTCAAAAAACTGAAAAAGTGTTTTGGACTGCTTGGAATTCGGTGCACCAAACCTGAAGAAAGCAAAGCAAGAGCCAAAGAGGGAGTGAGAAATAATAATACTGTTTACTACTACACACTTTCACACAAAGACAAGCTTTAAAAAATAGAATATACAGAGATGCCACATGACTAGCTAGTGACTACAAAAAAGGAATCTATATACTGATATGTATTTGTTTTAATAAATTTTTAATTATGATTCAGTGTCTAAACAATAGATAGAGACTTGTTCTAAATGTTCCTATTATTATCAATTGTCTTGATTCTAATGTTATATACCTCAGTAGAATTTTAAGATACCTGTCTTAAAAAGATACTGATATGCAGAACAATAAATAATAAGGGTGTTTGGAAAAGCTTCTCAACACTCCAAAAGCACGTTCAACAGTGTTTTTCTGCAAAACGATATAATCTCCTTCACACATTTACCTCGTATATGGTAAAAGTACTTCTCCACCGCTTTACCAAACGGACACAATAACTTAGAACTCAATCACGTCAAAAGAAAAATCCGGGATAATATCCCATGTTACATAGAGATAATAAAATCTCACATAGTATTCTTTTTAATGCATAAGGCACTTTTATTGCCGGAGACATACTAAAATGCCAGTTAAGAAGATTTAGTTTGATTTAACTATCCCTCTAATTAATATAAACAGGGGTAATTTAATATTTATGGATTGTATAGATAATAGAGTTAGTTAGTCTAGGAATTAGTCATTCCTTTAATGCGAGCAAAACCTTTACATAACATAGAGAACAAAAAGATGAAACAGGGAGCATCAAATCATTAAAAGGCAGGTGGAGCTTCAGTATAGCTTGCCTTTAGTCCTTGTGCGCTGGATATTTATTTTTTACTATTGATAGGTATCATTATCCTCCAGGGACAATCATATTTTAGACACTTTATTCATTAAACGTAGACACATCTCTTAACAAGTATTTAAATATTGGTTTGTCACATTGTAAGAAATCAACTTCTTTTATTAGAGATTTAAGTCATGAGAAGTATTTTACATGGAGCACCTCCTGGACCTACATTACTTTAATATGGAGGATTCATCGGATCCATACTAATCTAGATCGAACATCATTCCCAGAGCTCAACTTGAAACTTCTAATTAAACTTGTACAACCCCTCACTAGTTATGAGAAGCATTTTATGACCAAATTGGACCTAGCTATTTGGCAAAGCACTGCAGCAGTTACAGTCCAGGGGAAAGAAGCAAAATGTGAAAATGATAGAGCAGAGAACATTGCACTGCAAAAGTTATGAACAGTACTTTGGGAAAAAAAGAAAAAAGCAAAACAAAAAAAAACGGAGTTCAAATCATTAGATGGCATGCCATGAGACAATGAAGGTCTAAAGAAGATGTGCCATGTGGGCAAATGATACATCCTGGATTATTCAATAGACCCATTTGAACACAATGTGCAAGTGCAAGGACAAGCAAAAGGAATATAACGTGTTATTTTTTGCCTGAAACAAAATTATAAGCTTTCTAGGACATTAGTGTGCATTTCTAAGTAATCTCAGTATCATATAGTTCATAAGATACCAGTAAATAAATAAATTTCATTTCATCATGAGCGCCGACCAATCTTTCGATCCTTGCGAAAATGACCTAAGTCAAAGTATTTGGTTTTTGTAGGGATCAGCTACTATTATTTCCCACCTTAGCCAAGAATGCCAGATCTCTGTGAAGGTGACGGCAACTATAAACAATGGAGCTAGTTTCCCGACCTAACAAGGATATTGCTTGTACTTGATTTATAATAAGAAAGGCAAATAACAAGAGTTTTAAACAGAGTCCCATCTCTTACATCTGCTTTCTCCTTCATACAGTGTCCTAAAAGCTACAATCCCTTCAAAATTGTACAGGAACAATATAATCAGTATCCAGTGCTGTAACTATAATTTGATATGTGGACATACATGGAACATGAGATTTGGCGATGAAAGAAGAAATTATCCAGCCTTGCACAAAGAGGGGAAAAAAAGAAATCATCCATGCCTACCAAAAACAACAGATAGGCATAACTTCAAGAATTAGCTAAACTATGAACACGGTGAGATTGCGACTTGAAAACTCATATGATACTGGTATTGTAAGGTGCACAATAAGGTAAATTCTTGATAGGTAGTGGAGTTTAAATGAGTAAAGTCAATAGCTCTTGCCACTAAGCTACGAACTTAAGCTTTCAAGAAAATCCCATTGTTACCGATTTTTTTCTTCATGTCCAAAGTCTAGCTTCCGAAGCGTGGCAAGAACTGTTAACAGCTCAACGAGCTGGTGGTAGACAGATCAAATACTCTACGAATCCATGTAAAGCTCAAACGTAAAACGAAAATGAGTTACTGTGCATAGACGGCCGAGGCGGTCGCTGCCGTTTTATCGCCGGCGACAACATTTCATCCGCTGCTCTTGGAATAGAAAGAGGCAACCAGAGAGAAACAACTCAGCCAAGAAGGTGGGCCACAGCGCAGTGTAGGGCCATGAATGTGTGGGCTTGATTTTGGGCCTTACCAATTTACTTGGGCCAACTTAATAATCTAATTGTGTTAGTAAAGCCACCACATGTGCATGGACATAAACCAACAAAGTTGATTTAATTCATAAGGATTGTACCAAAAAAAAAAGTGATAAGGAATTAACTCAACCCTCATAATTGTAAGTTCAACTTATCGTCCATGGGTTTAATTGATAAAGAGATTGGATTAGTGATCTTACCTAAAGGTAGATGGTTCGATCTTAGGGATTGTCACTTTGTTGTAGTTCTAATCCGGCGCTTAGGGAGGTATCATCATAGTTTAGTGAATCTGGATTGACCTACCTGTGAGGCCAAAACTAAAGGGTTTGCTTGACATACTCCAGTACCCACAGGGACATGTCCCAATGCATCATGAGTTATGTGCCCTACCCTTGGATCGTGAGTGAGTCTAACCCCTTTCCTAAAATTTGTGTACAACAAAAAATAATTGTAACTTCAAATCATTTCTCACAGTAGCTCAAACGGTAATTCTTTCAATTTAGGTTGGTTGCAAAAAATTTAGATGAATTGGATCCCGCTTCAGGGCATGCTTTAGTCAAGCATGCTAATTTATCATTGGCATAGAGATCCAACCCCAAAATTTGGTTTCACAGTTTGGATGGAAATAAATATTTTGTTTGGAAAATTCCTTACTTAACTTTATATATTTTGTCTAATTTAATCATAATAAATTTATTATAAAGTGTTAATAATATTTATAACAAGGGTTCAGTAATATCTATATATAGAATAAATGTTATAAAAGATATCAACATGTCCTGATCAAATTGGAATCATACATTTTAAGTATGCAAGACTAAGTATACACGTGTTCTTACTTTTTTTTTCCATATATTATATTGATACATGATTTTGCAGAAAGTTTGATAAATATTAAATATACAAAATTAAACATTTTTCATACATTAACACACAATCTGAACAAAATGGGTAATGACTTATGAAAGTTGCCGTACATTTAAATGTTAAATATCATATATTGTTCTACACTATAATTAATAAAAAGTAACTTCTAACAAGGTTCAGGCATTTAATATTAATACTGAATAATAAATTTAAAAAATTAGATCCTATCATTTATTTTTACTATTAATTAGGGGGTTTTAAAGTGAATCAGCTGGTAAAACGGATTAACACGCAGGTTGAGGGTTGGCCCACTTCAAACCGCAGGTTATACGGGCTGGCTGTTCAAACCTTAGCCCGAGCCAGCCATTTTAATTTTAATTTTTAAAAAATTAAAATATTTTTGTGAAAAATTTATTAAACAAGATAAATGCTTAAAAAAATAATTAGCATGAAGGTAGTTGACTCCAAGAAAACCTATTTGAAATAAACTTTCATATATTATGTAGCAATCTTCAATAAGTTTATCTATGTTAATCTTATACATGTATTAAAAAATTATTTTTGATACATAAATAACAATAACATTCAAAGATTAATTTAAATATATACAATTATATGTTGTATGACTCATGAAAATTTAACATTTTACAAAATATACTTCAAAAACTATTTTTTAAATATATATATACACACACAAGTCAGATTTGAGCCTGCATAACCCGCAGTTATATGGGTTAGGCTACTAAAATTGTTGCATAAACCCTCCTTAACCTACAGGTTGAGCACGCTTTATGAACTCAAGCTGGGGGCAAGATATGACATAACTATTTGATATCAATTATTAGGATTTGATCTCACATATATTTTACCCAACTGACCTAAATTTTGGCTCATGTTTCATGTATTATGTAATGGTAATTCTTTCGCTTGAAAGCTTATAATGCTTTTTTTTTCTTTGCTGCACGAGGTAGATGGAGATGAAACGGCCATTTAATAAGGAGTATAACAAGCAGTCTACCATTTCCTAATAACAGAGGTTAACTTCAAGAGTTGTGAAAATTTTAAGTTACTTTTTTTAACCTTTTCATTCTTCATGAGTCTCTAATTGGCTTGGGATAGCCTTGGTCAGATAAAAAAAAAAGTGTTCAATTTTGTTGCCAGATGCCCAAGGGTTTCATATTAAAAGGGTACTAATCCCAGATTTGTGCGTCTTAACTAAAAGTGAAAACTAAATGAGACTTGACATCCCCCCGCCCCAACCAAAAAAAAAAAAGGAAAGAAAAGAAAAGCTTTGTTTGGCATATACAAGACCAACTAGTTTAGGATTCATCTTGCGTAAGCAAATACTTCCCAATTTTTTGTGGGCTTCAGTTTCACAGCCATTGAATTCTTGATATACTTCCCAATTTTCTGTAAGAATGTCAATGGACACACAAGCAAGAAGCTTACTGAATGGGATGAATATATCATGTGAAGAAATGTTACAGAGAATAACAAAATTTCTTAAAATCAGTATCTCAATGTCAGCTGGAAATTTTGAGGTAGCTTTTCGCACTATATGAAACTTGATGTTGAATAGGATCTGTATGGAAACTCTTCTTTGCAGTAAAAACCCGCAAAAAATATCAATCAGGAACAGTCGTCATATCCAGTTGAAATCTTACTTCAAGCACATTCTGGCCCGCCAGTGGGGCAAGATGATCGGAAGTTGCAAGAGCAAGAAATTAGCTTTTATTCTCTCTCTCTCTCAACCATTCAACAAAAGCGTCAAGGATCACTGGCCAAGCTTGCGAGGAGTCATAACGTCGAAGATCTGAAAGGCTTACCTGGCAGAGACAAAAAGTCAACACATTTTTCCACATGACATGAGTGTGATTGTGAAAAAGTAATCCTGGGTTTTCTCTGAAAAGTTAAACTACCATAATCTTTTCAACGCTAGGCCAGTAGAGTATCTTATAGCTTATAGGCAAACCTAACTAACCTCACATAATAAAATCATGGATGAGTAAAAACTGCAAATGTTACTAAAATTCAAGGAAATGTCACAACAGCATTACCTCCTTAAAGAAACGGTAAAAACTACTCCATTGATCCAAGTTGACAGCCCTGTACTCACTTTGCATCTGCCAAAACATAAGTTCAACTGTAAGAAAATAATTCTTGAAAAAATATCTTGCTCATAAATATCTTTTGAGCAACATCTTCTGAAAGGATAAGACACTGCGCATTATGGCAGCTTTAATTGGGAGAAAATTCTTCCATCCAGAACTTGCCATGTCAGAAATCTTCAGAGAAAAATATACTCAACACATGCATATAATTTTAAATCATGGACCACACAAACAAAGTAACTGCATGAGATAAAAGACTAACCATAAGATTATGAGGATTAAGAATAAACAGGTTAATCTCATCTGAAACAGAAGCATGATAAAAGATGTTGCCTACCTTTAGATAATCAATTAATAATTTGACCTCAGTGGGAAATTGGGGTCCAAGAACAATATTCAACAACTCACAGATGGTCTCAATATCTACACTCCTTTGCATGTCCTCTGAAACAGTTATTTCATGTTCCAACAATTAAGAGGAATAAAAAGTTAAGAACTAGAGCGGGCCCCATGCAAATGCAAAGAACCGGACATGAGCCACACTATTCACCGCTTGTAAACATAAACAATGCCATTCTCTATACATATTATATTCTATATGACTAAATCTAAACTTGAGTGCAATACATCCCCGGTTCCCCACCAACACCAAGCTTACCTGTTAGGCTGTATTGGAATGCAAAGATGTAAAACTCCTCAAAGTAGCCTGATTTCATCACCTATGTAGAACATGTAAATGGAATGAATAAAAACCTTCAATGGTTGATCTACATCAGAACGTAAGAGGAGAAAAATTTTAAGTATAATAAAAGAAAAGCACCTCTTTATCCAGCCCAATGACTGATTTTCTTAATTTAGGGAGAGTATCAACCCCTAAACATTTGAGGCCTCTTCGCCACTCATCCTATTTAATAAAAAAAGGTAAACATGACCAATTCAAATGCTATTTTGATAATGTTTATGATACAAAAATTCGAATCATTTAACTAATGACTACTGGCATCTAAAACATCAATAATGCTATAAAAGAAAACTATTTACCAAACAGAATGCAGTGAACAAGATGTAGTTGACATACTATAAGTCCTAAAAGGTTAGAAAAATGTTAACCCGAGATCATTCCCATCAAACTTAATAGCCCCCAAAAATTTCCTCCTCCGCATCAACAAGCGCAATATTAAGGGATTCATTTATTATTTCTTGTTGTAAATTTTGCAACTACAACTTATCATCAAATATATACAAATGATGTTCTATACAGAAACTGTCAATAAATCAACCTAATTTCTTCTCAAGATGCTAACAGTAATGAGATGGTAAAACATATTTTCCATTTAATCTCTTTTACTACCATTAGAAATCCCCAATATGAGACAAGATTATGATATTGGCTCTCATATATACAAAATTTCAAATACTTGAGAAGGAACAAATGTATGCATATATTTGAAAACACTGCAACTCAAATAAAATATCAGCTTTAAGAACTTAGCCAAGAGTTTCACATGACTGTTAATATGAAACATGGAATTCAAAATGGGAAACTAATAAGACAAACGTGCTTGTTTATTGAACATTCAGTGGAATAAGTACTAAGTAGTAAGTACAGCTAAATGACTGTGAAACAATGAGCATACCTTAGAAAAATAACCCTGCTTTCCAGATTTCATTTTCCTGATAAGCATATTAATTAACAAATGTTAGATCAGCTTGCAAAAGGTAAAGCACAAAAACAAACACTCAGTGGTAACATACCAAGCAAGCATCAAAATTTTAACGTCTGTATGGTGCACACCTAAATCTGAACAAAGGGATTCAATTCCTGCTGGACTGCGAAGCAAAATATAAAAAATTTCATGACTGGGAGTCAGATGGAAGCATATCTCATCCAAGTAACCAACTACTGCGTGTCATAATAATTGACAATTTGGTCACTAAATCAAATATACACATTCTGCCACTTTTGTTATTTTAGCTGAAATAAAGGAAACAGCCAAAAAGCTCCTAATATGGATCATTTTCAGAAACAAAATACATGGATGAAAATTATTGTTCAATGTTCTCAATTTTTTTATCCCCTAGAAAAAGATCATAGATCAATACATTTGAGAGCAGAGACAACATAGATGAAGTGACTATATCTTAAATATTTTAATTGTCACAGTTTTCCTCCAGTGTGGGCAGTTTTTTGCCATAAAATAATGCAGATTTTCACCAAGTACCATGATGAACGGGCAAGCAGAGCAGGGATATCGATGCCCTTAACATGATATAACTACCGAATAATTGTGTTTATAAATAAATTAAGCAAGACCAATAATAACAATTGCTTGACGAAGCATGCATTAGGCATTCCAAGTACAGATTAAGACAGAATGCGAATTTCTCAATACTTAATAACAATAAAAAAAGCTGTAATAACCTGAAAATGATCCAATCAGCATATACTTACTCAATCAAATCTATTGACTTATTTGCATAACTATCAAATAGGTGATCTACTTTGTTGATTTGCTTTGCTCTTGATTTCTTGGGTGCTGAAAGAGAATATGAATAAAACCATTACTGCATATCAACTTGGGACCAATGATTCCAGGAACAAAGAAAGAAAGATGCAAAGAGACGTTTCTACAGTGACGTCAAACAACTAGACAGTCATACAAGAGTTATCGGGGATAAGTTTTATCAAACACAGATACACGAACAATAACTCAAGCTTTTTGTTCTCGTCAGGTTTTGTTATGATCATAGTTGGAAAATGTGGGACCCGAGTGTGACATCTGAAGTAGGGGCTCTGATGGAAATTTCCATGGACTTCAGCACTCCTAACTCATAAGCCAGATTCTGAGCATGACCCTCCCATATGGAGGGCCGGTGTCGGATTGTTATTTTCCGTTTATAGTTGTCGGATGATTATAACACGAAGAGGGTGTAGAAAATTTTAAAAAAAAATCGATATCTCAATCAAGACATGGAAGAGGAACGAATACGCAAAATTTGAAAACTTGAGGGATCTTGGAGGGGAAACACAGACCAGAAAAGAACAAAAAAATGGGGTAAGTACCGGGAGAAGCAGAAAGATCGACATCAGCTGATCTTTTTGATGATCGAGGCATCTTGGTAATGTGATATAGGACTGGAAAAGGATAAGTGCGTTTAACCACTCAAATCGGTGGCTGAATCAGAATCCTTCCAAAATGTACAGAAAAAAAAAAAACCCTATTCGAAGAAAGAAGGAGGGAGGATCGGAAAAGGGAAGGTTTAAGTGAGGTTTTATAGCTTTGGAATTGGCAATGCACCTGCTAGGATAAAAAAAGCGGCGCCTGCATTTTTCATTTTTACCCTCCTTTTCCCTCGTGTTGATCCTCCCCCTCAAATGTTTGAATTAGAATGAGAAATTGTTTTTTGAAATGTGATTTACTATATATATATATATAAATGACAGTAGTTTTATTTTAATCCACGATAAATATAGTTCTCAAAGACTGATACAAACATATTTGGAATGCTTTTGAAAATGCAAGTAAAAATTGCAGGGAGATTCGCCTCAAACCAAGTGTAAAATTTATTAAGAGGAAGACACTTCAAGGTGTTAAATAAAGGAATGTAGAGTGATTTTCTAATGGGAATCTCGGGTGCATGTTGTTTACTTATTACAATACTGCTCCCATTTTTAATACCAGGGTTAATTGATTTTTTGAATAAATTAAAAAAAAATCGAAATAGATATGTTAATTATAACATACAATGTAAAATAACTTAGGTATGTTAAGCGGTTAGATAGGCTAGTGTATTGAAGAATGAAGGTAGTGAATTTTGTCCATTATGGGTGTGATTAGGAATCCGTTGGGAGAAAGGAATTTACGGATTTTGAGAAGAGTTTACGGAATCCAAGAAGAATTTACGGATTTCAAGATATTTTTTTACAGATTTCAAGATGATTTTTATCTTGACTTGCGTGTAATGTTATCTGTTGTGGGAAGATTTCCCAAAAATGCACATTACCTAAATCATAATATGTTGTATTGCCAAGTCCATGCAAATTCATTCATTTTTTAAAACATCATTTAATTTCATTGAAACTCTTCCTTCATTTATTCCTTTTAAGAACAAGTATCTTTCTGTTGAAGATATGGGTCCGTTTGATAAAGCGGTGGAGAAGTACTTATGGGCTTATTCACACAAGCCGAAGCAAATATGTGGAGGAAATTGTATCGTTTTGCGGAAAAAAACTGCTGAACGTGCTTATGACTACAAGCCAAGCGTTACCAAACAAGCACATAATCATATTCGAGATGTTTTAGACTATTGAATATGGATACCTCTTTTAATAAAAGAATCAACTTTTATTCAACATGTCGTGAGGACTTTCGCTAAACCCAACCCTCAGTCAGTAAACCTCTCTCATTTATAAGTTGATAGACGTATTTCAAGAGATGAAAGGTCATACATTAAAACCTCATTTTTTTGTAAAGCACAAGGTGCATTGCTTTGCTTGCCTTCAGGCTCTTCTCCATTGAAGGGATCTACATCGAAATAAGAACAAACTTGAACGATACAAGATTGTATTACCCCTTCCAACAGCTATGCCATATTCTAAGCTTAAATCCAAGATACAGGCAAAAGAAGAATTATTCACTTGGATGCATTTATTGGAGGACATGACTTCTGGCAATGCACCATGAAAACAAAATGGAATCTTCAATTTTCACAGCAACAATTCTGATGCGATATACATCCCCGATTTGGTCCAAGAATGTATGCATCCTGTAGTGCTGTCAATGACCAATTTCAAGACAAAATTCTTCTCACGTGCTTGTCTTGACTTACGTGAAATCATTCTCTCAACGGATTTTCAAACAGACACATCGTATTAGTTTTATAATCCATTACGGCTCCTACCCACACACACACATCAATAGAGGAAGAGGTGCATATTTAATATTTCGATTACATACAAATTTTTTAAGTTTTAATTCACCCCCTCAATTCTATAAAACATTATCTTCATCATTTAATCATATATTGAATGATAAGTTTGATTAACCATTGTTATTTTGAAAACCAAACATGATATATCAGTGTCTGATAATATTTTGTTAATATTTAAAATTTCAACGTAAAAGATGAAAGAAATACTATGAAGTTAAGGGACAAAAATAAAATCTTCTGTGATTATAAATGACTAAAACATATTAAAATTATTTTTATTATGAAAAAATAAATAAAATAAAATTTAGTTCATATTTTTTGCATACAAACAAGTAATTCGATTCATTGAAAATTAAAAAAACTATGTAGTTTATTTTAAAATTTTAAATATTATTATTTTTCAGGCAAAAAAAAGTTAATACAGTTCACATAGAATACAAGAAGCCCAAGCCCTGGCCCAACCCACCTAGCAAAGCCTGACCAAAAACACAAAAGTCGCTCGCTGGCGCCTTCTTAGGTCTTCATGTTAAAACTAGGGTTACGGCTTTGAACTTGGGCGGCTTCTTGTTTATCGTCCCCGATCTTCTGCGGCCGAAAATGGTAATCTATCTCCACTTCTAAGTTATCATTTTTTTTGTTTGTTCAGTCATTTCTACAACTCAGGTGGCCTTGACCGTAACTCTTTGATGTGTAGCCTTCACACAAGACCTTCAGGATCAAGAAGAAGCTCGCGAAGAAGATGAGGCAGAACAGGCCCATTCCATACTGGATTCGAATGAGGACCGACAACACCATCAGGTTCGAACTGGTTTACTGGGGAATCTTAGATTGGTTTTGGGGTTTTCTTGAAAATTTCTTATTGCGTGCCATCGTTGGTGATTTGTTCAGGTACAATGCTAAGCGCAGGCACTGGCGCCGCACTAAGCTCGGGTTTTGAGATGGATGTACCCGAGATTTACTGGTTAAAGCAGTTTTTATTATTTATATATGATGTTGAAACACTGTAGCTTTAATCATCTGTTGGCACCAGTGGGATAATGAGTAGAGATTTTCACAAGTGTGCGCTTTTCCGTTATTTATTTTTCACTTTGGAATAACTCTATGGCTATTGATGTGAAATTTTGGTTTTGATCTGCACTTTTTATGATTGATGGAAGTTTTCTTGTATATTGTGAATGAGCAAACTTTTCCTTTTTGGTGCATAATAATATAGGAAAGCCAATATCACCAAAAACCTTGACTCCTCCTGAATGGCGAGTGTTCTGAGCCTTGTTTGACTGGGCTAGTGCAATAGAATCTAGTTATGCCGTAAGCACAAGTATGCATATATTAGTTTTTATTGTGAGATTCCCCAAGAAAATTGCACAGCTAAGCAGATACATAGAGTGCTCTTTAAATTGAGTTTTAGGATTAGTCAATATTTCAATGTGATTCGGGCGGAAGTTAGGATTCGGTCGATTCCAAGCAATCAAAACTCAAAAGCTTCAAGTTGAAGAAGGTACAGGAGGCAAATGTATAGTCATAGAATCATATGCTGCGTAAATCTGAATGTTATGTGATAACAGTATTTTGAGTAATATACTGATACTGGTTAAGTGTTTATTAGAATGGCTCAATTAGGTGTGAGGGTTTGAAGCATGATTCTGCCTTGTTACAAAACGGGAGATTAGATTCAATAGCAGTCGGAGATTGTGCCTTTTTCGTAGAATGAATGAAACTCTCACAAGATCTTAGTGTGTCAAGGACAAATAGTTTAGAACTATATTATATGTTCATGATTTTAGACTCTTGAATTTGTGATGGAAAAGTAGGAAAGCTTTTTCATATGATTATAAGGTCATCATTGATATATGGTAGTGAGTGTTGGGTTTTAAAGGAACATGAGTATAAAGTGAGGGTCGCCGAGATGAGGATGCTCAGATGAACGTGTGATCATAGAAGAATGGATAGGATTAGTAATGATGAAATTCATAGACAAGTTGATGTGGTAGCTATTGAGGAAAAAATAATTGAGAATTGTTTGATGTGGTTTGGACATGCGTAAAGAAGGCATTTGGAGGCATTCGTAAGAAGGGTGGACTAAAGAGTGTAATTTCCTTTCAGAAGGGATAAAGGAAGATCGAAGTGTACTCTTAAGGAGGTTACGGAGAGAAATCTTTTGGTTAATAATCTATTTAGAAATATGGTTGACGATAGAGTGCAATAATGTTAGTTGATGTATATAGTTGACCTCATCTAGTGGAATTGGGTTTTGTTGTTAATGGTGCTGAATGTGCCCTAACTTTGCAGGCGTGATAGTGCAGTTCCTTAGCCTGAATCTTACGAAGCGAAAGAATTTTTTTTTTATGCTTGTGGCCCATATTCCCTATTCCATAATAGAGTTTTGGTAAAAGTGTGGTACTTTTACTATGAACATGTCTTCATATAAGCGAACTCCTTTGGTTTTATCAGGCCCATTAAATGGAGTTTCTTTTGTATGGTTTTGCTAGTCTTTTTGTATGATGCCAAAAGACACGTTTAAGTTTTTTGGCAAACGATGCAAATATATTATATTTATATTGGCCATAATCTACTTGTATGATGCCAAAAAACACATTTAAGTTTTTTTTGCAAACGATGCAACTATATTATATTTTTATTGGCCATAATCTACTAATTTTTATTATTTGTTGCTCCATTAAATTTGAAAATTACGAGGATATATTAACGAAAGGTGGAAGTGGTATCATTTAAGCATAGATGTACTGGGGAAGCGAAGTGGCGTCAAGTGCGTTTCCTTCGAAAATTAATTTAGCATGGCCCTAAAATACTCTCTCTAACATTGAAGTTTTTATATTTTCAATTAAAACCTATGATGTTTATTAAACTTATTTTACCTTCTCTCGTTCACATGAAAATTATTTTGATGGCCGAAAATATTTTTTAATTTTTGTAATATATATGTATTTAAAATATTATATATTATTTCAAGAACAGTTTGATTGTTGGCTATGGTAGACAATGAATGGTTGTGTTTATTAACACGTTATTTGAACTACTAGATGTTTGATTTTATAGGTTTTTAATTATTTTTATTTCGCTTGAATTACATTTTAAAAATAAAATTATAACAAAAAAAGGATTAATTTTTTTGGGAGGATCCCGATTAAATTCAACTAAAATACCTAAATTCAGATTCAGACATATACTTCCAACAAATTCCTATTCAGGATAGAAGCATAGTTTGGAATTTTTAGATATTATTAAAAGACCATTAGTTAACAAGTAAAATTGAGATGACAGGATGGAGGAGAATGAGATGAGATAGAGTAGAGAAAAACAAAGGGCATACAGGTAAAATCAACAAATTCTGTAGTCCCTAATTAGGCTTTTTATCCTCATTAAGGATTTGTTGAAAGTGTAGGTTTGAATATGAATTCAGTCATTTTAATTGAGATTTTCCCTTAATTTTTTCATAGAAAAAATAACTGAATCCGATAAATTCATATCTATATTTTCTTGGTAACTATTTGGGAAATATAATGGCGCAAAAGTTAATGAACATTTTCCCTCTGTGTGAACATTATTAAGAATTATATTAAATAATTAAAATTTAAACATATTTTATTATCATTTAATTGCAGAATTACCGTTTAAATTTGCAAAAAATATATTTCGTTAAAAGAAACTAATGTTAAGATAAAAATACCAAAAATATACTTTTTAAATGAAACAGAATTTGGTGTAAACTTGGACATGTATTTCAGCCTTTTTTTTTTTTAACAGGGCAAACCAATGCCATCTAGTAAATGAGAATGGAACAATGCTGTCTTCAGCATTAGCATTCTGTATTGTAATTTTATTTACGCAGCTATATCATAATTCTCATAAAAATAATGTAAGAAAGAGATCGTGTAAGAAGTGTTTGTTGATCTAAAAGCATAAGCGAAGGGTTTGGGAAATCATTTATCCTTTTTAAAGTAAATAAGATTTGTCATTCTAAGTATTTTTAGTTTCTTTTCAACTGCAATTCGACTTATATAAAACCTTTTATGACAAACACTACAAATCAACCTTGGCAAAAATTCAAATATTTATTTATTAATCTAATAAATAATAAAGCTAAAACATCACTACCACAAAAAATAAAAAAAGTACATACTTATTGTAAATTAATTAATTTCAAAATATCAATATTCCACATTAATGTAAGAAATTATAACCAAAATTTTGACTCATTTTTTTTTTTTTTCATTTTTCAAATGAGTTATTACTCACAAAACAAAACACGTAGACATTAGCTAACAGAAGAAAATCAATGGCTCAAAAATCTGCTTTCTTTTATTGGCACATTTAAAATCAGCCAGAGAAAAACTGAATGGCAGAGAGGAAACTGAATTAACATTAACGTAGGCGTTTAAGGAACAATAGCCGAATTAGAAGGTACAGCAATCTACGGAGAATCAATCATTTGCCTATAATGTCTCTACCCAGTCCCAGCATGTCATATAAATCCAAAGGGACTCTCTGATAAATTTGTTGTCACCTTCATTGGACCCCCTAAGCATTTCCTTCTCTCTTTCTTTCTTGAGAGTTCTCAGAAAGAAGGAGAGACCGATCATCCCTTTTGGGACAACAAATCACCATGGCTGATAACTTTTCTTTTGAAGACCTCAAGAATGAGAATGTGGATCTTGTAAGTACAAGAAAGGAAGAAAAATCATTCATATTTCACACACACAATTTATAGACTCATGCTAATAATTTTGTGTTGAATTTTGCAGGAAAGGATACCAATTGAGGAAGTATTTCAACAGCTAAAATGTTCAAAGGAAGGCTTGTCTTCAGAAGAAGGAGAGAAAAGGATCCAAATATTTGGCCCTAACAAACTAGAAGAGAAAAAAGAAAGCAAGTTCCTTAAATTCTTGGGGTTTATGTGGAACCCACTTTCATGGGTTATGGAGTGTGCTGCTGTCATGGCCATTGTATTGGCAAATGGAGGGGTATGTTATTATGTAATACGTGTGTTACATGTCTCTGTTTTAGTATGTAGTGTGTTACATGTCTTTGTCATGTCTTATGTTCTTTTTATTTGTCTCAATTTACTCGAATGTTTCGAACAATGTAGGGCAAGCCTCCGGATTGGCAAGACTTCACTGGTATTGTTGTGTTGCTTATAATAAACTCTACCATTAGTTTCATCGAAGAGAATAATGCAGGAAATGCAGCAGCAGCTTTAATGGCTGGCCTTGCACCTAAAGCCAAGGTAATTAACATTTTACTATTTTTAGGCCCAAAATCCCCCCCCCCCCAAGTTAACTGGCTAAAAAAAGGTACTTGTTTTCAAAGGTGTTAAGGGATGGAAAGTGGGGTGAGCAAGAAGCAGCAATTTTGGTACCTGGAGATCTGATTAGCATTAAATTAGGAGATATTGTGCCAGCTGATGTCCGTCTCTTGGAAGGTGATCCCCTTAAGATTGACCAGTCTGCTCTTACCGGCGAGTCTTTGCCCGTGACCAAGAACCCGGGGGATGGGGTATATTCTGGTTCTACTTGCAAGCAAGGTGAAATTGAGGCCATTGTGATTGCCACTGGTGTCCATACCTTCTTTGGTAAGGCTGCACATCTTGTAGACAGTACCAACAATATTGGCCACTTCCAAAAGGTATATATCTTGATCTTTGTTTCTCCCTTAATTTTGTCCAACAAGTTGATTAAGCTTATATATTGGCAATTTTATACTAAAGACTTGTTGGGTATTTGTCTGGCTTTTTTTTTTTTAAATTATTAGGTGTTGACAGCCATTGGTAACTTCTGCATATGCTCAATTGCGTTGGGCATGTTGATTGAGATAGTTGTGATGTACCCGATACAAAATAGGTCATACAGAGATGGTATTGACAATCTATTGGTGCTTCTTATTGGAGGCATCCCAATTGCCATGCCTACTGTCTTATCCGTGACTATGGCTATTGGATCTCACCGTCTTTCCCAGCAAGGCGCCATCACTAAGAGAATGACTGCAATTGAAGAAATGGCTGGCATGGATGTTCTCTGTAGTGACAAGACTGGAACTCTCACTCTCAACAAGCTTACCGTTGACAAGGCCTTGATTGAGGTCAGTGTTTAATGTAAAAGATGCAACATAGTTAAATGTTCTCATCCCGAAACTCAAACCAGCTAACTTAAGGATTCTGATATATTTTTACCAACACTAACCATTCAATTGTCAATGAGTTTGTCTTTAAGTTCTCATTCTATAAACGAACTTTGTTTACAAAGGCCTATTCAAACATAAATCATATAACACTAATTAACTTTTACTTCAACTTTAGCATGCAAAAAGTGAGTTGGGACAGAAATCACTTACTCACTTTTGCAAACATTAAATCCAAACAAGCCCTGAATCATGGGTGTGTGTGCTGACGCAGGTGTTCCCTGCCGGGATGGATAAGGATACTCTTGTCTTGCACGCTGCTCGAGCTTCTAGGGTTGAGAATCAAGATGCTATTGATGCATCAATTGTAGGAATGTTGGGTGATCCCAAGGAGGTATATATAATGATTCAAACTAATATTGTAAACCATATTCTTGTGCATGCATATTTGGCTTTAACTCATTGATGGGGCTAAGTTTTGACATCTCAGGCAAGAGCAGGAATCACTGAGGTGCATTTCTTGCCTTTCAATCCTGTAGACAAGCGCACTGCCATTACTTACATTGATAGCAATGGCAATTGGCATAGGAGCAGCAAGGGTGCTCCAGAGCAAGTATGTGATCTTAGCTTCCTCCAATGTTAATGTAGCATTGTAGTTACAACAAATCAGTATCACTTACTGATATCTTAGTAATTTTTAATATGGATCAGATTATTGAACTTTGTAACCTTGAGGGAGATGCTAAGAAAAAAGCCCACACTGTGATTGACGGATATGCTGATCGCGGTCTACGTTCCTTGGCTATCGCTCGCCAGGTAAATAAAGGCTTTCATAGCAGAAGTTTATTTGTACAGTGTATATTAAGAAATCTCTCTAACAGATGTATTTTTTTCTTCTTGGTTTTTACCTTGTTGGCAGACTGTTCCAGAAAAGACCAAAGAAAGTGCAGGAGATCCATGGGAGTTCTTGGGCTTATTGCCTCTCTTTGATCCTCCAAGGCATGATAGTGCAGAGACTATTCGTCGTGCTCTGGAGCTAGGGGTCAATGTTAAAATGATCACTGGTGACCAGCTTGCCATTGGAAAAGAAACTGGTCGTAGGCTTGGAATGGGCACCAACATGTATCCATCTTCTTCACTCCTTGGTGAGAACAAGGACCTATCCATTGCATCCATCCCATTGGATGAACTCATTGAGAAGGCTGATGGATTTGCTGGAGTTTTCCCAGGTAATAAAATCATAGTTACTCATTGAGTTTGTGGAATTATTTACCAAGAACCTAGCTGTTGAGGTGGGAGAATCAACCCACTTAAATATATAATTGAACATCCTATACTATTTAATGTAGAACTTGGTATCCTATGTTACCAAGCCTCCGTTAAATTCCAATAACCAATTTGGTGAATGTTTTAAGCTGAACTTTATTTGAGTCAGGCCAAGTTAGACTAACTCAAGCCTTTTGAAATTTGATTTTACGGTGGGATTATTTACAGAGCACAAGTATGAGATTGTGAAGAGGTTGCAAGAAAGAAATCACATTTGTGGAATGACCGGTGATGGTGTGAACGACGCGCCTGC
>JANTPZ010091203.1:0-17322 GCA_025593235.1 Vachellia pachyceras | reverse complement strand
AATTCTTCGATTGTTTTTCGCTGGAATCAGGGTCCCTGGTTTCATCCTCTTCACTGGTACTCCCCCCATTTTCAAGATCATATTCTAATTCTTTCTCTTTTGAAGTAGTTTGATCCATCTGATTACCAAAAAAGAAGGGCAAGAGAGACGAAAAGCTTTTCAAAACTAGCATATATTTGCTAAAATGAAAAGTTGTAATCTCGCATTAGAAAATAAAGAACACAGAATCTTCCCATTAGTTGTACACGGAGACTACGCAAGCTTATAACATAGCAAACTTCAGGGAAGAAAAATTCCTTTGCAGTCCTTCATAGAGAAGGTTAAGTACGAAGCCAAATCATTTAGGCCTTTAATTATAAAAAACCAGACAGTTAGTCACAGCCAATATAAATTTTAGTAGAAGCCTCCAGGCTCCAGACAAGAGAATCTACGTCCGCAGGAACCTTAATGAGCAGATTCGGTCATAGAATAACTCAACGGATGGAATGAAAAAGAGGCATTTTCATGCTAAATAATTGTAAAAGAGAATAACGAAGCGAGTAAAAAACTTATCTCAATTACGTGAATATCTTTTCCCATAAACTAAACAGCTAACTAAAGCCATAATGCAGCCCATACAGATTGCTGTAACTTGAAAAGGATTTGCAAGACTGATGAAACAATCGTGATGGCTAAACGAGAACTTCAGAATCTTACATTTCGGCAAAAGCAGCAAATAAGCCAGCCCACACACGCCCAAGTGACAATGTTCAAAATTCGGAAGTAATAACAGCTTGATCAAATTACTGGGAAGCAATTTATTCTGCAAATTGAAGAGGCAGAAATAGACGGAGAAAAAAAAGGTCAACTACCTTGGAGCAGAGGTAGAACCCTAGGATCGATAGTTTGTTTGAAACATTCCCCAACTTAGAATCCGCCGTATTTTAAAAACTAAATTGATTTAAAAAGATAACCAATAACTGCCTGCCATTTTAATCATCTTTTCCGACAATTGCCTTTTAAATTATCGGCAGCTGCAAAGTTAAGATGCAATGGTTTTGGCTTTATTTTATTAAAAAAAATTAAGCCGATTAGATGAATGGAGATATTTTTTTTAAACGTTTAGGAGAGAATGCCATTTTTTTTCAGAAAATTTAGTTTTAGATCCCAAATAAACAAGTTATTTAAGAAATGGTCCCATGGAGGAAAATATTTAATGAGAGGTCCTATTGACAACATGAGGTATTGTCAAAACAGAGCATGATGTTGTCAATACAAAAACCTCATGTTGTCAATTAGGACTTCTCATTAAATATTTTCCTCCATTAAACCATTCCTTAAATAACTTATTTATTTGAAACATAAAACTAAATTTTCCTTTTTTCCTCAGTCTAAATTCCCCACCCGTTTACCCTCTCCATGACCGGTCATTTGGGCCTTTGAGGCAATAATGTGCATGGAAGTAATAAATTGGACGCAATCCAAAGGGTTGGTCTCTACAATAAGATAAATCAATATTTGAAATTATGTTGGGATAGACATTCGCATTTAATATTTAATAGTAACTCAAACAAAATTATTTTCAATATGAAGATACATTAACTTCAGTAAAAAAATGCGGGGTAACTGTTTGTGTAGATTTTAGTAAAGAAATTAAAAAAATAAAATTGGGCCACTGTAAAGGAAACGAAAATAAGATTGTCGCCCTTACCGCAAGCCGAATTAAAAGTGATGGATTAATGGAACTTGAACGAAATACAATGGAGAGTAGTAGCAGTTGAGAATGGAGGAGATGGTGTCAATGCTTTCAATGTATTCGGTGTGTAAAATGTTTATACGGGAAATAGAACTGAAAATAAGTAATTGGTCGGTGGTTGTCATCATTCATCCACTTGGGGTAATAGCTTTCGAGGATTTATGGATCGTGATCACTAGATACTCATATCTTAACCGCCTGATCCAACACACGAGAGATATGGATAACGGATCTGAGCTCAAGGACTAGTTCCCTGTGTCATGTAGACGTCTGACCATTAGGCCTTATTATGCACAGTGTGATCCTGGTCTTCAAATGGTCATGCGAATTGGGTCTTGAACCGGTTTAGCCTAAGTCAATTTTTTTTTTGCATACAGGAACAAATATATATAATTGAATGAGGTCAAAAAAGAAAAATAAAAAAAAACATCATAAAGAAATCAAGACAAGGAGTTAAAAGAATGGCTTAGCCAATAAACCAAAGAATTAAAACCGAATGGTATAAAGTAAAGAGGGGACCCAACCAATGGTAAAATGCGAACCCAAGTGAGAAAAATTGTTTGCACATGACATTTTAATACTCTTTGATAACACTGATGACATGCACAAAGGTATTAAAACCTATAAAAGACAAATCACATTAAAACCCATAAAATCAGCTTCATACACAAAATCAACAGAACATTAAAATGATTTAAACCCATTAATGGGTGAAATTAAATTATCAAAAGATTAATCATTTAATTCATATATCCCGTATCCACCTACCATAAAATAAGTTCTAGTTTTTTTACCCTAAAAACAATTAGTTTTAGTTGCAACCGTAATCCAGTACAAACAATGGCATTTATTTATTTAGTAGTTTTAAACCCAATCAAGAAAAGATAATCAAGTTGCCATAGCCTTATCTTTATAGAAGTACCTCTATTATGTTCATGATAATCAAATGCAATCATATTCATGCATATTAAACAACTATAGCAAACGGTCTA
The DNA here is from genome assembly GCA_025593235.1 of Vachellia pachyceras. Classification (NCBI taxonomy): domain Eukaryota; kingdom Viridiplantae; phylum Streptophyta; class Magnoliopsida; order Fabales; family Fabaceae; genus Vachellia; species Vachellia pachyceras. The sequence continues at coordinate 14,595 of JANTPZ010091203.1, read as the reverse complement.
ATATTCAAGTTAAAATAAATATTCTTCTCATACTTTCTGAATATTTAATGTTGTTATAATTGTCATTAACCATTAAATAAAACTTAACCATAGGAAAATCCCAAATGCATACACCCTCGTAACGCAAATTGTATCAAGTTTCATCAAGATTTAATAAAAAAAATACTTCCTTTCTGAATATGCATATGAAGAGAAATTCCAGCTTCTTATGAGTCAAGCTTTCATATTGTAAAAGTTAAGTACCTCATATCAAACCATAAACTGGTTAAACAATTTTTAGAATTTTTTTTATATATGTCCACAACATCTTCACTTAGATTCTGGAATTGACATATGCGTACCCAGCAAGCAGACAAAGATGCAAAGCATGATATCTGGGAAGACCGTATAAATTGTTGGCAGCGGCATGATTTTTGTTAGAAATTCGGGTCCAGGAGAATCAATTAATCTCCCAAATTGGAGTCCAATCAGTAATGCCCTGGAGAATCAGTCAAAAACAAAGCGATAAGAAAGAACCATGCTATCCAGATATCTTCATGCACTACCACACCATTTTAGATCTCTTCATGCAAGGAACAAGAACAATACATATGTTTCAACAAAATGTCATGAATTCAGTTAAATAGAGTGTTATGCTGATACCGTATGAAAATAGGAGATTTGGGATTGGGGAGATGAAAGAAACAAGAAAGAAATTGCAAAGAAGGGAGGAACAATTATTATTCATCTTCATTTCTATCATGTGTGTTACATAACTTCCATATATTTAGGTATTCAACTCAACTAATGCTACATAGAATAAATATAAACATTTGATAGTTGATGGACATCCACAATGTGTATAACAACTTCATTACCATTTCAAAAATTCCTATTTTATCTAACATCAAACCTAACCTCCCTCTCGATCTCCTTCCTCTTCCCTATCCATTCGTTGTTCGCTACTCGACCGCCGACAGAGAAAAAATCGCAAGTGATGGAGAAGACCCAAAACACCTTCTCCATTCACTGCCCCTCCCAGCTTCGACTTCGGATGAATCTCATCTTCGACTTTGATTGAATCTTGTCTTTAACTCTAGCCGAACAATCCCTTCAACTTTGCCCAAATCTCACCTTCGATTGAACACCCTCTTGCGTAGATTTAACTTTTGATTGAACAAAAGGAGGAAGAAAATGGAAGGAGAGGAAGCGGGAAGAGGTTTGACACAAACAAACCTTGACGGAGGTGGAGGTTATTTATTTATTTTTTAATGCTAAGGATATTATAGTCTTTTTATAATTTATGAATGATTATGAAATAAAAGAAAAGTAAATATTCCCTTTAAACATTGCTTCATACCAAACTTATTTTTCAATCTCAATCCTACTCCCAATCCCAAAACCAGCCTATCAAAATTCAGTGTTATGTACCAAATAAAGTCTAGATAAAATAACTAAAAATATACTTTTTAAACTGAAGGGACTAAAATAAAACTTGATGTAAACTTAAAAGATCAAATATATACTTTGTTTATGCAAATTTCAGTCAAGTAAATGCAAGACATGCAAAAGAAATTTTATTGATATGTTCGTTCATGTACAATGGAAATTGATCGAATTCTGGGCAACAATATGCTTGAGAGAGAAAGTAATGTGTGTAGAATAACTCAGAAATGATTATAAATGTGAAGCAAAGTCAAAATAAATAATTTCTCTACATCATTTGTTGCATGTCCGTTTTATCTAACGGCCTCTAGAAATCTTCGGATGGTGGATGCTACATCCGTGGGTCTAGCTGACTAGCTCGAGGTCTAAGGAATGTGGAAGATAGAACTGACCTCTATCCTGGGTTCATTGTCCGCCCCAGACTAATCTAGACTCCCGCGAGGAGACCTTACTGTGGTAGCGAGGTACCAATGAGACAACTTCTTTGAGGTTGTGTTAATTATCGCGACTGTCACTCCCCAGGGTTCGAACCCTCGCCCTGAGGAATGCTGGTAGTAGCCCTTACCAACTCTACCAAACGCCCATTGGTAGAACTGACCTCTTAGAAAGTTTCCACATGTCCCCATTGCATAAGTCCATTGAACCTCCTGTTGGATCATGTCTTTTTATGAGTTTGAGGATTGGACCTTGAATTGATATAGCCCAAGTTAATTTTTTGGGCCTACATACTTTAGTCTTTATTTTTTAGCAAAAGGGAAAATCTCTAATATGTCATGTGAATAAGTACAAATGATTGATGACATACCCATCGTCCGTGGGTTCAACTGATGAAGGGATTGGGCTAGTACTCTCATCTAAAGGGAGAGGGTTCGATCATCGGGAGTGTCACTTTTTTGTGACTCCAGTCGCTGCATTTAGGGAGGCATCACCATATCTTAGTGAAACTGGGTTTACCTACCTATGTGGCCAGAACCAAAGGGCTTGCTTGACATGCTCCAATGGCCGTAGGGACAAGCCCCAGTGAATCATGAGTTAAGTGCCCTGCCCTTGGATCGTAGGTGAGCCCAACCCCTTTTCTAAAATTTATGTATAAAAAAATGATAGATGAGGTAGAAGGTATGACTCTATCATTTTAATATTTAAAGAAAAATATCAAACTGACTTTCAATAATATAACACTAACGTCATTATAGAAATTGTCATTAAGTTTAAAGATGTGGTATGTGTTGAACAATATTATCAGCCAACCACTAATGAGGGTTTTTACACCTAATTGTAGATGTCATCAAAATCATTACACAAGTTGTCACTTTATTAATAAAAGTGATCAATATGTTAAACAATGTTGTCACCCAATTCAGAACAAGAGCATCTGGACTCAAGTGAGGATGTCGTTAAAATCATTTTAGAAGTTGTCACTGAGCTTCAGAAAATTCTCAACTGATTTGAGCATCCGGACTCAAGTGAGGATGTCATTTTGCTTATGCATGCAATCTTTTCGGGATTTTCAAATTCAAAAGATATTTTTGAGATTTTCTCTTGAATTTTTTATTTTAAAAAAAAAGGGAAGCAAACAAGTGCATGGTATAAATCGTGTATTATCGATTTCGCAGGCCAGCGTCAGCAAAATCCTGTCTTACATTAACATTTTTTTAAATCCGGATATATTGCCAGATTACTTCTAAACTAGATTACTTATAAATAGTTTATTTTATTTTAAATCTCATATAATATATTATAAAAGGATTTTTATTAATTTAAAATAAATTAAATATTAAGTAAAGCGCTTGTTGGTGCTTTCCTTCTTGAAGATTTTTTTTTATTTTTGACGAAATACAAGGGTTATGACTATTTGATGATTATCAGGCATTTGAATTAAAGAAATGCCCCTCTTTAACGTGTAAATTGGCTGGGGAGTTAATTTTAATTCTAAATGTAAAACTTATTTTTATATTTAGCAATGTTTTCTAAATTATCCACATTAATATCCCTTGACAATAATCGAAAGAGATGGAGGACGAAATTGAGAAAGATGAACAGGGCGTTTTAGAAGATACATGCAATACTAACTAATTAACTAACTCCCTCGATCCAATCAAATTAGTTAAATATAAGTTACCTTAAAAAAACAAAGAGGCGTACTATATTAATTAGGGATTATGTAGCTTGCAAAAGAGACGTACACTCCACACAGTCTAGTAGAGAAAGTGTTTAAATTAAAGAATTCTATTCCCGAGTGTTGAACATAATAAGCAGTCTAATTAGTACAACTACTCATTTTAGTTCTGATCATATAAGCTCCGTTTGTTTTACCCGTTTTGCCAACGGATACGCTTACCGAAACACTTTTCCTCTGACATAAACTACCTCGAAATCTGTGTCCGTTTTCCCAACGGGCTATCCAAACGGAGCCATAGTTAAAAGTGTTCAATTAATTATACAAGATTAGATCTTTTATTGTAATAATCGTATTACTTAAAAGAGTAGCCAAGAAAGAATTTTTTTTCTTAACCAGTCTCGTGGCCTCCGCAAAATCATCAAAATCTCATCTTGAGAAGTCGCATGTTATAGACAAATTAAACAATTTTTTAGGAAAAGAAAACAAAAGAGAAGAGACGAGGAGCAACCTCATTAGATGCTAATTTGGAAGTGTTGGAATCTGAAACAACCATCCATGGAAGACGTTGAAAGAAAGAATGAGCTCCCAGCAATTGGATATAACCGAAGTGAATACGTGCATTTATATAAAGCTCGAAATGACACGCATACTTGTGAGAAATAGGGCACTCTTAATATTCTATACTCCGTTTTTTTTTTTGCTATCTTCCGCCGATAACAATGATCTGGAAGCTTTGGCTTTGGCCCCTTCGTGAACGAAGAATGTAAAACGACAGAATGCACTACTCTTTATAATATAAATATATAACAACTACACGGAACCCAAACCGATCCCACAACTTTCTTGAAAAATAAAAAAACAGTTTTTTATATTTTATATTTTGATATTGATATTATAATTAAAAATCATGAAACAAGAGATCCCACCTCTAGAACATTAAACACGTAACATGACAAAATGTTATTTTTCTGAATCAGGCGAATTGATGCATACGGTTAACTCAATTTAGACAATTACCCAAGAATGCAAATGCACCCATTAACGCGGCCATTCCTTAATGCCTCGGGGGCATTCACTAGACCCATACTAACGCCCTGGTAATCAAATAATCGAAACAGAAACGTAGTATGGCACCACCCAGCACGATCCCTGGTTTAATCCGTTTACAGTATTGATTAGGTTGCCAAGTAAATACCATGATCAATTAAGCATAATAAGCCCAAAAAAAATAAAAGGAAAAAAAATCGTCACTTACAACCAAGTTCTTCACATGGCGAAACAGCCGGGTTACCTAATAAAAACGGTTCCATAAACGGAAGTGATATGCCTTCCCGATCCTAAAGCCATAACCAACATACCTACCTCATGCGCTGCCCTGTGCCTCAAGCCTACTCGATCAATCTGGACCCTGAAAATATTTTCCGAGGGAAATTTAAGCTGTGGTCAGCCAAATGGCCAGACTTGATAAATAAACAAGACCCCTCTCTGTGACAACAATAAAAATAGCACAAGGTGGGCCCTCCATACTAATGTACTACTAAATAGTTACAAGGAACTAATATCCAACACAGGCCAGGATCCACATCTGACGAGTGGAATTTAACAAAACCATGAGACAAGGAGGCGCGCAATAGCAGGTCAAACCATGAGCTCTAATCTAGAGTACCATATCCTTTTAGTTGGATTGCAAGAGTCAGCGGAATAACTCACCACTTTATCCACACAGAATCTTAATATCTGTTGTAAGCTTTTGGATAATCTCTTCGCCTATGAAATTCCCCAAAATTCTCATGACGCCTAGTAGAGTAGTTTTCCATAGTGTTTGAGAACCTGTTCCTCAATTCCAAGTGTAAGCTGGCCCCAGTATAATGGGGGTTGGCTGTGGATCCATCATACTCAGAAAAATTTTGCTGTTTATAACCCCCAAAACCAGAAGTGGGCATTTGTTGAACAGCCTGCTGTTGACGCCTCTGGACATCAAGCTGAAGAAATTCTTCCCACTGTTTGGTATGTGTGGCCCTCAGCATAGCTACTTTGTTCATGTAGTTCTCCCTCATATCTCTAACAGCCTTCAATTAAATATCAAACAGTAAAGTTTTGTCAACAAGCAAAATAGCAGTAATTCCAAAGATTAAAAAAAAATTTACATGAAAAAGAACACTCTCCTTATGGCATTTATAGACCCAAGGCAATAATTAGAAGCAAGCATAAGCATAAACATCCATTTTTATTTTCATCACCTACAAAGACAACACAATCTTAAGAAGAAACTTCGAATACAAGCTTAGAGGAAACAAAGCAACAAATCATTCTCACTTAACTAATACCAGCAACTCTTCACTATTTAACTGCTCTCAAACAAAGGATCAGCATTATTCAATAATAAAGAACTGAATTGTCCAGATGCATTAGCAGCTTAAGTTAATACCAGACACGCAGGAGACATGTCTATATTTGCACTCAGATAATAACCAACATTGCCACATACACATCCACGATTGAAATGGCTCAGAGATCGAGGTTTGACATCCCACAGATAAAATATTCAGTTATTCACAACTTGTAGCAAAATGCATATTCACCCAACATCTTTAGCATGTGAAGAACGAAGCAAGTCAATCATAGCCCAAGATTAAATGTTTAGAATATAGAAATCACACCTCACGATGCCTAAAATTTTCTTCATCTTCTTCTCTATCACGGATTTTGCAGAGCTCAGTGGCCTCCCTCTTATACTCCATTTCTAATTCTTCTAATGTCTGTGGGAAAGCATTGCAATCAAACTGATGACCAGATTTGATATCAGATTCTCCAGCTTGCGAATCCCAACCATCATTTCTATATGTGCCCATGTTTAGATTACGGTCATCATATGAATCATATGAGTTTCCTGTATAAGGTGCCTCTCTAGGAGATCTTGAAAGGCTTGGACGACCTCTAGCTCCACTATTTCCAAAAGCTTCATTAAATGAAGAATATGTTAAGCATTTGATCCAGGATGCCAACATAGATGGTTTTCTTTAATTACACAAATTAGTGTTTGATATGCCAAAACAGATGTAGCTTTAAATACAAAACCTATCTTTATTATCTGCAAACTGAAACCATGGGAGCCAAATCCTTTCAGTAAACAAGTTCGTAATGGAGGCAACCCTTCATATCAGACCCACTTAAGAAAGTTACAGCAGGAAGCAGATAATGCTTGAAGGCTAAGGACTTACCTCTTGCTGCAAACAAATATAAGCAAGAACAACATTGTTACAAACACTAGGTATCAAGGGAAACTTTCACCAAAAGAAAAAGTAAAAAGAAGCCTAAAATGCTATGAACATGAGATTACCAGCTTTCTAATGATGTCGTAAACAAACCCTATGCTGTCCCTACCTTGTGGAGAACCTCTTGGAAATTTTTGAAAGTCCTCTCTCACACGGTCTTCAACAACTCTCTCTTGCCTACCAAACCTTTGCTGAAAATGAGAGGTATTGCGAGGCCCAGAATGAGACCTAGAGGGCTCAGAGCGTTGAAACCGTCCACCAGCAGGACTTCTCTCAGGTGACCTAGATCTGGTCACGTGAGAACTAGAAGACCCCCTTTGATTGCCCTCCTCTCTAATCTTATGCACAGCATCAACACCTTTTGCCAAAATTAATCTATCCTTACCGCTGACAACAATAAATTTCTCATCCATCTTTATCTTGCAACCAATATCCCTTTCAATCTTGCTTATAACTTTCTCTGTGAAAAGTGCTCTCATATGTTTGTCTCTTGCTGGTACTCTTTCAAAAAAATCTTGAGACTTACGATTGGCTCCTAGAGTAGATGGACAGCCCTATAGTGACAGATAAAGTTAAATTTAACCAAAATGATCAGATGGTGGAGGTGGTGAAAAAAATGAATAAATACAGACCTTTGGCCCCTCAAATTTCGTATGAGATTTAATTTGGTCCCCTAGTTTTGGAGGGGGGCACAATGTTGCTTCCTATTGTTTAAATTCATCCACTTTCACTCACTTATTTCATAATACATGTAAAATTTAACATCAATCTTAGCAATTTGCTGGCTTAAACTTGTCTCAAGATTCAATATAAGCATGGATAGACTGGTAATAATAAAAAGTTTGGGCATGGGTCTGTGCACATCACAAGAAATTTTTGCTCAGAGGCAGATTACAGTCAACAACTTACAATGAAGCTGCAGAAAATCGCATTGTACCTGAGTGAAATGCCCGGATTCACCGCAAAGTTTGCAGATCATTTCTTCTTCTTTTCTTTTCTTCCAGTTCCTCTCGGTAGCCTTTGACTTAGCCTCCCAAACCTTAGCTTCCCGGCTAGTGAAATCAGTTGGGACAGCATTGGGGTCACGAGGCTCCTCCTCCTCATCTGACCCTGCATGAGACCTCTTGTTTGACGTGGTCTTCTCTAGGGTATTAGAAGTAGCAGTTCCAGGAGGGCCAGTGTACTCCTTGTAAAGTTCGCTAAAATCGTCGTCAATATCTGGATCAGGTCTGTTTGCCATTGACTGACTCCCTTTAAATTGAATCCCTGCGTGAAGTAACAATATTGAAATCCGTAAAGAGAATAGAAAAGGAATCATTTAATCGACTGTGTATCATTTGTCATGCGTCTCTTCTCCAATCTCCAAGTCATCATAACTAATGGGAATTTAATGGTATAGATTAGAACAGAAGTGCGCTATAACTGAGGTGGAATAATGTAGTATAAATACACATCCAAGAACATGAGGTCATTAACGTACATATGCTTAACGAAGAATGAAGCGGTTCAAAAACTATAAAATCAAACTAGTGAATGGCTAAATGCGACAATCACAGACCAGAAGGAAACAAGTCAGAGTCACACACAATATACGATCAACAAAACACCTACGGTAAGTTGAATTGCAGCATCCACGTATCAAATTTCGAATCCCCTTCCCATAACGAAAGAATAGGGGAGGTTGCAATTGATGGGAGAGGGAGGAAATTAACAGATGGGAAATATGAAGCGGACACTCACGACTCAACATGCCGTTATCTTCATCAACTGAATCCCACAAAAAATGATTGGGAGGAAAGCGGGTGGAAGTGGAACGTATAAAACAAGTAGGCGTGATTAATTTGAATATAAGGCACAGTATATACTTGCAAAACAACCCAAAAATCAATGGATAAGAGCATTTGGTGATAGAGGGTTACTTACAATTCTGGAGACGACGACGAACTTCCCGCACGGCAAAACGCCGATGAAGATAGGCAGGAGCAACCTTGAGCGTATTTCGTATCTAGGGTTAATTGGACCATGGGGCGATCCAGATTGTCTCTCCCGCCCGACCCGACGCTTTGGGCGTCAGGATTTTTTGGCTTTCCCCTTTTGCCACATCTATAATTGGTTGGCAGTCAGTGTCAAATAAATAACATCCCCTTTAAATAAAATCGAAAATCCAAACGTCAAAAAAAAAAATCATGATGGAATGTGATTTATCAAATATGAATACGAAATTTTTGAATTAAAAAATATTGAAATAACAATAACTATACTACTTACGAAGGCGGGGCAAATGCTATCAAGGAGTAACGCGTTGTGGGAAAATCCAAGGAAATATTCAGTCCGTTTGTTAAAGCGGTGGAGAAGTACTTATGGGTTTATTCATATAAGTCGAGGTAAATATGTGGAAGAGATTGTCTCATTTTGCAGAAAAACACTGTTGAACGTGCTTATGGGTATAAACACATTGTTGCCAAACAAGCACATTGAAGGCATATCAAGAACCAAATGGTGACTCGTGGACCCCAATGGCAAGTAAACATGGGAGATTAAGAATATTTAGTTATGGTTTTTTAAAGTGAATTCATCGTCTAAATGATGAATCTAAAACATCGTATCATAATAAATATTGGGCATGTTTGTTATAACATGTTGATGTAAATCTAGACAAAATTTTTTTTACATACTTTGTAAACAATAAATCATGTTGAAGAGCAGTTTCCACCTCTAATTCAAGTAGGCCTACTATCATATGTCATCAAGACTCTATTTTTGAAAGCAAATTTGACATACCTTCAATTGAGTACATTAAGACTATACACCTAACAAAAGCTATTAGATGAAAGGCCTGTTTTGATTAGTGGTGATAGAAGTAGCTTTTTTGGTAGAATGAATTTTGGAAAAAGAATTTTTGGTAAAAATTAAATGATAAGATGTGGTTTATGTTTACATTGTATGTATCCAAAGTAACTTTTTTGTGAAAAGGAAAATTTATTTGAATAAATATCTATGAAATAACTTTTGATGAAAAATGGTTTAAAATGACATTAATTTCATTAAATAATACATATTTATATATGTACTACCGGAATGTTTGTCCAAGCAGGTCCCTTTTTTTTAATTAGAAAAGCAAGCTAAGCTTGAGAGTATATTACAAAGAAGATTGAGGGTAAGACCTTCTCATATAGCATTGGTCAAGCAGTAAATAATCCTTGCAATATATTGGAGCCTCCGAGAGCAAATAAAGTTGTGAGTTCCCTGCATGAGCTTCTTGTGTTAGAATATCAGTGCACCTCAAAATTTTCCTATAGATTTGATATAGTTCCACCTTCTATCGCTGTATAGTAAGTGACAAGTTTCTTAATCTTGTGATGAAAAAGATGGTTTGACCCATTATCCCTTAATAGACTATTGACCGCTTCTAGTGAGTTGGAGAAGATTTATATATCTTCAAACTGCAAGACTTAACATAACTCCAAGCCTATTTGAATTGCCATAATCTCTACCTCTGTAACCGTGACATTTCCAAATTTCCTTTTGAACCCCATGATCCAATTTCTTTGATTATCCTTAATGAGCCCTCCACACGTCGTTTGATCTGGGGCTCGAGCTGAGGCATCAACATCCACTCTCTGAATGTTCCACTGGGTGGTGGCCCAAAAAACAAACAAGAAGAAAAAGCAAGAGGGATGGTAAGGGGCAAATAAACGGTGCATGACGTACAGAATAATTAATTACTACTTTTTTCATGAAGAATAATCAATTACTTCTTAGACAGATTTGGGAGAGAAGCCTACTAAGGAGGTCTCACACGAGTATGCAGAGCCGAGGGTGCTTAATTTAGGAATCTTAAAGATTAATATTTATTATCTTATCTTCATTTTTGCCTTCCATATTTCTTTTTAAAAATAGGTTAAAATACATAAAACCCCAGTAAACCATGGGTCCATTATATACTAGGTGTCTGACTCTTTTATACTTCCTTTGTCAAAAAAAAAAAACATGGGTTAACTACAAATCACTTGCCTAAACTTCAAGAGTTTAAATTGAAAACACTAATGATTCATGTTTTCACTACTAATCAACTTGCCATTTAAGTTAATGATTTTTGTCATATTATAATTTTCATATTTTTTGTTATATATCATGTCACCTGAAAAAAATAACGCTTGGTATTCAAGATATAATTTTAAGCTTTTTTTAATACTAACAAATAAACTATAAAAATGATTTAAAATATACAATACTTATAAATCATTTAAAAAAGTCTTAAAATATAAACTACTTTAAAAAGCATTTAAAATATCAATTTGACCATATCATTTTTGAACAAATAGTATAATATATTTGAAATTACATGTCGAAATGCCAAGAGTTATTTTTTAAATGATATGGTATATATGAACAAAATATAAAAAAACTATTATATAACAAAAACAAAAAGCTTTAACCCTTTTATCAGCAAGGAAGTTGATAATGAAAATACGAAACATCACGGTCTTAAATTTAATCTATTAAAAATAAGGTATGTGATGTGCAATTGGTCTTTAAGCCCAGGGAGGTTCTACGCATCTTAGCCTTTTAAAAAGTATCAAATGGTTATTTCAGATCAAAAAGGACCAAAGGGTTATTTCAATACCCGCCACCGCCGCTTATCACAAACATTGTTGACTGACTGCATTTATCATGATTGGGATTCAGTGATCCCAAGTGCCTAAATCTTGTGTTTGTCTTGGAATTGAAATTTCACTAATGGTCTTATGGTCCAATAACATGTGGCCATGTGCAATCCGAAAAAAATATACACATTTACACTTTAACGGCCAACAAAAAGGGGGGCACAGCACACAAACACTTATCTACAAGCTGAGCAATCTCAAATCATAAATTCGTCCTGATTTTGCGTCTTCAGGATCACTTTTGTCATCATGAAGTACAAGCAAGTTTAATGTGCCTGGTTCTTTCAGCCAGGCAGCGACCACAGATCCTGCTGATATTAACCTACCTAAATTACACTCGGCAACCTGAAAGGGTGCACCCATGCCGTTTAGAAGTGCCTCAACAGCTCTTCTCAAAGTGCCATCGCCAACTACTTTGCTATGCTTGCCCCATCCGGTCAGAATGCTGCAATAGATAATCATTGGATTCGAAACGTATACCCTCGTTAATTAATTCCCCCAAAGAAGAACGTTATCCTAACCTCACAACTCACAAGCGACAAAGATGCATACCTTAATAGCTTAGGCAGTTCACGGCCTTCGTAAAGAACTGAACGGATATTGAGCAACCATGCATGGACCATTGCACAAGCAGCACCACAAGACATCAGATGCAGATCCAAGCAAGATTCGGACCAGACACTCTCCCAAACATTTTGACGTTTCCCTTCGAGCACAACCAGCTGGGCCCCTCGTTTCTGATGACAATTTAATAGAAAAGCATCAAATGGAAAGTCAATAAAGCATAAATGAGCTGCAGAGGAAAAAAAGGAAAAGGCAAAACATCAAAGAAAGAAAGAAACTGCCAGTAATGATTATACCCAATGTTTGAAGAACAGGACTGAACTGACCAATTCGACGACAAAACAAGCATACCAGTGCCAGGGCTGGTCAAAACTAAAGGGCAAACCAAGGGAGGAAAAACTAATCAACCCAGCCTCAAGCCAATCAAAATCGGCAAAACTAGTGAGTTGGCCAGTTCTGCTAATATATTTTTTCTTTTCCTTTGGTTTCACTGAAACAAGGCATTAAAAACAAAACCATTCATAAAACTGGTGGAGGCAATGATTCAATGGCTAGTCCAGGTTTTTTAATACCCTCTTAAAAGACATTTGCACAACCAAGTTGTAGCAAAGTACTGCATTTCCAGATTAAAAAAACATTTTGTAATCAATCAATTTTACCTGACCAAAGTGCCAAAGCATGTCAGTAAGGGCATTGTAAAAGGCAGATGCTGTTGAAGAATCCATATGCTTGACTTCATCAAAAAGTGATTGAGCCTGAATCCAAATGTTTTCCCTGCAACCCATAAGTAGTCCATGGGCCACACCATAAACCTGGTTATCAAATAGGCGGAGCTCCTCCAATAACATTGAGGCATCTTCAAATGAATTGCAACGGCTGCATCCGAGGACAAAATCATACACTTCACAAGATGAATATACAAGTACATATTATCAGAATAAGATTAGGAGGCAGGAAGTATAAAGAATATGAAATAAGAGGCCTTGGGTAGGAAATAGATTGGAGAATAGGAGAGTTATTGTCAGCTTCGAATTGTCTTCAAATCCTAAACTTGTAAAGGCCAAAGCAAGCATGTCATGCTTTAGATATCAGGTCTCCAACCCAAAAGCATCATAGGTTTAAACTTGAAACGAGTTGGGGCAAATCCACAGCCATAATAGCGACATACAACTGAAATTAAGGCTAAATACAAGAACAAAATGATCGCATATGCTCCAACAACTATTACAGGTCCTCAGTGATATAGAGTGAGGAAGTTTTGAGATGTTCCTTGCAGATTCAATTTATAATTGATTCTACAGTGATAACTCGAGGCAGATCCAGATATTTGGAAGGTTGTATGTCCGTACGCACCTACGAACCTACCTACCTACCTACCTACCTACCTACGTACATACATTATTATTACATTTTTTACTTCAAATTAATTTATACTTCAGTAGACAATATGTACAGAAGACATTCATGTCCTAACCAGACATTTCCAAAAATAATGGAGTCATCATGCAGATGACAAAAATTCATAGATGCAATGGGGTAAAAATGAGAGAAGGAACACTTTCTTCAGCACACGTTAAAAAAAATAAAGCATGAAAAGTCTCTTTCATTCTACAACTTGGTTGAGAACAGATGATTGGTTACAAAGGCTACTGCTTATATACACACATGCACCCTCAAAAGATAAGAAACTCCCAAGTCTGAGAGGGCCTTTAGTTCAATGGTCCGTGAATATTATAAGCAGAAAGACTGGTTTGTTATATACCTGCAAGCATTCAAAATGGCAGAGAATGTGACAACATTTGGTTTAATTTCCAGCTCATGCATTTTCTGAAAGACCCCTAATATGTAGGAAATGTCTTGTTTGCTCCCTTCATCTTTATTTGCAAGGCCTGATGTTTCAGCAGTGAGCTGCCTGAACATCTTAATGATTTTGTTGTCCTCCTTAACATCTACCTCATCTTGACAAGACCCCTCAATAAGCCTTGAAGAAGACATTTCAAGCTGATGATCACTAGGTTGAGCAAAGCCATCAAAAGCACATTCCACAGCTGCAGACCGACCAAAGGCATCAATTATAGAGTTGTAAGTGACAACATTGGGCTTAATCCCTTCCTTTGTCATCTCATCAAGCAACATCACAGCAGATTTAACTAAGCCATTCTTGCAAAGAGCATCGATTAATGCACTATAAAGGACAACATCGGCCTTCAATCCTGCCTTCCTGAACTCTCTAAAAATCTCCATTGCTTCCTTATACATTCCACCTTTTGAGTACACATCAATTAATGTTGAATAAGTTAACACATTTGGATATACATTTTCTGCTTTCATCTCTTTAAATACTCCCTGAACTTCATCATACTTCCCTTGCTTGCCATAACCACCCAAAAGTGAATTGTATGTTACAACATCCTTCTTTATCCCACAACTCTCCATCTCTTTGCATATGTCCATGGCCTCCTCAAACCTGCCAAGCTTTGCATAAATTGAAAGCAGTGTATTATACGAGACCCTATCAAGTCCAATTGACATGAATTTCATTTCA
>JANTPZ010091200.1:0-18450 GCA_025593235.1 Vachellia pachyceras | reverse complement strand
CCTCGCGCCAGAAGTACTCGTGCAAGACGATGACGTTAGGGGAACCCTGGAGGATCTGCAAGGCCTCGATTTCTCGCATGGCAGATTGGTAATCGTGAACTTCTTTGAGGGCGACAATGAGGTCATCCGAGAGACGACGGCCCTTGTAGACGTCGGAGTAAGCTCCAGAACCGACCCGTTCCATGACTTGGTACTTGGCGAGAATCTCAGCTCGGGTGTAGATGCTCCAGCTCTTGGGAGAAGGGTCCATGTCCGACATCGGAGTACAGAGACAGTAACCGGTCCTCAAGAATTGTTCAGTAACTCGGTCTATTGGGGGAAGACTATGACGACGGTACTCGCTCAGCTGAAGTGGTCACTCCTAGGATTTGGAGGTATAAGCGAAACGAAACTGGATTTAACTATACTTATTTAATTATTTAATTAAATTGCTCTCTCCCTCTCTGTTTTTTTTTTGTTACCAGGATCCTTCGTTTACTTTGACATTTTCAATTGTTTGGACAGATTATTTATTTAAAATAGGCAATCAATGGATCATAATCAAAAGGAATAGATTTAAAAACTAATTTTTTTCAAGATGAATTTTCCCCCAAAATAAATTTAGTTGAGTTGGGTCCAAAGTACTGAAGAGCACTTACATACAAGAAGAAAATATTAGACTCGTTTAGAAACGCGGTAGAGAAGTACTTTTACGCAAGTCGAGGTAAATATGTGAATGGGATTATCTCATTTTTTACGGAAAAACACTGTTGAACATACATCTGACTTCTACAAACATTGTTACAAACAAGCCTATCGTTAAGCTTTGATTAAATTTTAGATTATATATATTGAAATATTTATATGTATTATTAAAACGTCCATTATAAATCAAACAAATTAATTTAAAAAATATAAATATATTGATTTATTTAACTCTTTTAATATAAAAAAATCAATTGGGGAATTGAGGTTGAGAGGAAGTATTAATTGGAAAGATTGAAAAGAAGCAACAAGCAAAATTGACCATTGTATCGCCAAAAGCCAGTAAGATTACATGAAAGTTGTTGGCATTAAGGAACCCACAGTATAATAGCAGAATCGACACTGGAGATTGGTGAGAAAATAATCACGTCCACTTTCTTCCTTCTTCCGGCAACCAAATGATTTTCAAGAGAGACAAGAATGGGCATCTTTCATTTTCTGTGGCCTAGCGTCTTAAAAACTGGATAGCAACATTCATTCAGAGAATGAAGGTGGAAGGGTCATTTCATTTCACTTGGAAATTAGTGCCACATGCCCTCTGCAATGAATCCCCCCAACTGGACCCTAAACGGCTCTTCCCCCTGTGTATCTCCTGTACCTTCTTGCCTTCATCATCATCTTACATGGGACTACTTTTTGTGTACATCACACACGAATTATCTATGATATAAGCATTCTATTCTTTTCATAGCTAGATCCAATCTCCTGATCCCTGAGGAATCAATAATGTCAATTAAGTTATATCTAAATATTATCATACTTGATTAGAAGCAAATCTCCTAACATGATTTTGTTTGTGATACTTAAACCCTTGACATTTCTTTAAGACTAGAGGTGGTAAGATTGGCTAATACGCCACGAGTAAAGCCAGATGTGAGTTGTGCTCAAATACCCACGTGCTAGCGGGTTGGAATTAGAGGAGAGCAACGCCCGTGCCCGTGTCCTAACCCGTTACTCGTCCGTTAAATGTTTCACGGACCCGTACCCGTGCATGAACCCGTTTAACCTCTTTTAAACGGACGGGCTGACAATAAACTGACGGGTTTTGAACGGGTACGGACAGCCCGTTTTCAGAAAGAATTACCCCAACAGTCAGAAAGGATTACCTCAACAAAGTAAAAAACCATTTTGGAAAAAAGATCAGATCTTTAAATCAACCATTAGGGGAAAACCATTCTGAAAAAAAGTCAGATCTCTTCCCATTGATCACGATCAGCAAGCTTCGAAGGTACCTCACCATCCCTGTTGTCGTCGGGTCAATACTCACCATCAGCAAGCTTTTTAGAACAACAATCTCTTATCGGCAAGAAAATGAAGGTTGGCACTCAATACTCACCATCACCGTCGCTGTCGGGTTAGTTTTCGACATCATTTCTACCTTCAAGTTAATGCTTGACGCCGTCACTGTCTTCCCAGATCTAAGTCCAGATCTCAAGGTCACTATCAAGTAGAGTCACAACCTGAGCCGTCGACGCACCTCCATTTGGGTTCGAGGTCGGCGAAGATCATAAACATGGTGTGGAAAGTCTCAAGAGACCATGCGAGACTGCTCACGAAGAGCTAGAGCTGCCACGGCTCGAACTCGTTGCAGTGCCGTTGGAGGCTTGGAGCATCTGGTCGATGGAGTCTAAGGGAAAGGTTAGAGGGTTCGATCATTTTGGTAAGGAATCAGAGAGAGGAGAGCAAAGAGCGAGCAGGAGCGGCAAGTGAGCAAAAATACATACAAACCTAACCTGGTTCAAGCAAACATACACGCACTATGGATTGAGCATCAGATTTTGGGGCATTTGCGACTGGGCTTGTGGCTTATAGGTTTTCAAAATATATATATATATATACGGGTAGCCTGTTGGCATGCCCGTAGCCCGCCCGTTATTATTTATATGGGCAGGTTTTTGCCCGCCCGTTACGGGTAAAAGACGGGCGGTCTTAAACGGGCATTTTCTTACGGGTTGCGGGCGGGTTGTCCGGGTACAGGTCCAACTGCTCAGCCCTAGTTGGGATTTATCCAATCCAACCCCCCACTTTTTTTTAATTTTTTATATTTTTCACACAGAATATTTTTTTAACTTGAATTATCTAATCTTGTTCATTTTTTTCATTGCCTAAAATGAAATATTATTTTTTTGCAAATTTAATTTATAAAAATACATAATAAATTGAACATAAAACATATAATTTAAAATTTAAATAATACAATTTAAACATATATAATACACTTCATAAGGTTGAATTCAAATATTACAGTTCAAATTCAATATAAAACACAAATCAAATTATTAACAGTCATTCAATATTAATTAGATTTACATTATAATTGAAAGTTATTCACATATTTTTACTATTATTTTATTTTATTTCTTAAAAAGAATTGAGTTGGCGGATTAACCTGCCGCAGGTTGAGTTAAAAAGACCATTCTTTTAACGAATTACTTTTTAGCCTAACCAACTCAACCGGCCACTTTTTTTATAAATTGACGGATTGAACCACGGGTTCAACCCATATTACCGACTCTACTTAAGATGAATCAAACTCTTTTTACTCGACCCAACCATTGTTGATTGAATTAACAAAACAAAGGACCACTTCTATTAATGCTCCATGCATGCACCACCGACATCATAGGAGCGTTTCGTCTGTATCCTACCATTTATATTCCATTCTTTGTTTCATCGGAAACATAAAACCTTGGCAACGGATGGTGGAAAACCAAGAAAAAAATCCTTCCGAAGATGTGAAACCTTAAGAACAAGACTGACATTGGAAATCAAACCCTCAACAACTTCAAGAACTGCCATGTGAGTTATAATATTGGTGATTTATAATTATAATCTTAAGTTTACCTCAACAGATAGGTTCCAAGTGAACTTCATTACAGTTAGCACAGCAATAGGACCATTTAACAGTTAAAATTCAAATTTATGAAACTCACATGATATAACTGACTGATCTTTAATTCACCATTTAAAGAAATGTCAATATGTTAGTGAAAAAGTGAGTCCTCTTAGGTTAGGTTCCTTAAATTGGCTTGGGGAACCTGTCAACAGACGGTGAAATTTCTACAGATCTTTACGGATAGGAGAGGAAAGCAAATGAGCCATCTCTATATCACTTTCTCTAGAAAACTTTCTAGTGAATAATCAAGCAAATAAAAGGCTTTACTCAGTTAAACGTGCTTATAAACATACAATGCTGAGCAGCAGCAGTACTAGTAATAATAATCAACGAGAGAATGAATCATTCCCTACAGTCTTACACCAATAACAAGTCTGAAATGAAGGGACCACCTGATATACTATCATCTTACAGAAGATACAACACAAATCATAAGGCTACATTTAATTATGTAATCAAATGTCAGGAGCAAGGCAACTTCCATTTTAAAAAGTAGGTCGGTAAATAGTTATTGATGCTTTTGATGTGTATTAATATGCTGCACAGCTTCCACACACAATACTTCTGTCAATCACCAAAACACACAGCTCGTTAGCATTTCTCTTCGTAAACTTCATGGGTATGGGAAGAGACAGTTCTAGAACACTGAGAAGCCATGGGAATTTTCATTTCGCAGATCAAACATTCATGAATTACTAACTAGTGAAAATCACTAGTATATCTGTCACTGATCGAATTTGAAGCTTCCAAACATAGGTAGAGTATTAAAAGGAGGAGTTAAGATGAGTATCCAACGATCATTGTTAAATCTTACTATATACAGTTTTTAATATAAGAGTTAGACAACTAATTTATAGATATTAAGAAAATTAATTAAGTTGGTTACTTGTAATAAATGCATATTAGTTTTTCTAAAATACATTTTTTCTTATGCGCATTGTGACCACCCCTTTATTTGAGAGGCAAAATGGATTGATGTTTTATATTTAAGATGAAAGTGAATCTCTTGTCTAGTTCTTATATTTAAGACCAGAGATAATAAAAGTAATAATTTTAAGCAGACCAGCGATGCTGAGAAAACAAAGTCAGGAACTTACGCTAATGAGCAACCAGACCTTCGACGCCTTTTCTTCCTTTCCATTTCCTGTCTCCTTGGAGGTTGGAGAACAACCTTAATTGCAGTATCTAACACTGCTTTGACATTCTGAACCATGACAAATACATCATCATCAACAGCTTCCTTTCATATAATGTACTGTACATACAATTGCAAAATCAACCGATACTCCATGAAATATCTAAATTCCGAAACCTGTTGGGTCTTTGAACTGCACTCGATATAAGCCGCTGCGCCTATTTGTTTCCTCAGTTCTTCCCCCTATTGGCAACAAATGATGATCAGCGAATCAGCTCCTTTCATTGCAAAAGTGTTTCATGATCATTCATCAAACAGAGCTAAATATAAAGAATACAAACCTCGTTATATGTTATAACGTTAGAACCCATGTGATCAGCCAAAAATCCTCTGTCTTCACGAAGATCTAAATTGCATACCAAGTTCTTGATGTCATTTCAGTGCAGTTAAGAGTTAAGAGCACAACGAAATCAACAAAATTTTCTGTTTTGCTGCTTACCTAACTTTGTGCCAACAAGAACAATTGGAACATTAGGTGCAAATCTTCGTAGTTCTGGCATCCACTGAAGGCAGAAGGAAATTTGAAATGAATCATTGCAGTGGTTGTTCCTTAAGAGTTATATTCATAAAATGGTAAAGTAATACCCACTTTCTAAAAACTTGAAACAACAGACAAAAAAAAAGTTAAAAGAGGAGGAAGCTGATGGATTAGGACCAAAAGTTTGAGATGAAAATAAGGAGGTCATAAGTGGACTTCATTAGTGTTACTGAGTGTAGATCGTGACAAAGGATTCAAATCCCATGCAAAGTAAGGCTTTGACTTAAAAAGTCTATACCTTCTTAAGAACATTTTCGTAGCTGGCTCTACTAATCAATGAGAAAGCCAACACAAAAATGTCAGCTCCTCTGTAGCTCAGTGGTCTCAACCTGCTGTAATCTTCCTGGCCTTCAGAAAAAACATAATCACAACTGTATCACGAGAGAAGAGAAAGAGCCAAACCAAATTGTAGAGGTAGTTAGGGCAAGAAGAATCCTAGTACCTGCTGTGTCCCAGAGTCCTAAATTGACAATGTTCCCATCCACGGCCACATTGGCACTAAAATTATCGAATACTGTGGGTATATAGTCCTGATACACCAGATTTTACCACAGTAGGGAAGAAAATAAACAGTGAGTCTCAAACTGATTGAAACACATACCATCAGACATCTAAGAGACCGAGGTTAATCCCAAATATTATGTAGGGAGAAAGACCTCATTTCTTTTTTTAATCATGTTTCGGTATTTTGATGAACATCGTATATACAGAATAAGCCAAAATAAAAAAAAGGATGAAATTTTGAGAGGTGGGATTCAAAAATTTTGAAGACACTTACAGTAGGGAACTTGTTGCTGGTGTAGCAGATGAGCATGCAGGTCTTGCCGACAGCTCCATCTCCAACAGTGACACATTTAATGAACTTTGAAACACTCATCTTCTTCAAATATTGGTGTTTGTAGGGTGTGACACACTCACTGACTCCTCAAGAGCTCCGGTTAGACTTGGAAGTGAAAAAGGGAATGAAGAAAGAAGACGACAGTGCGAGGATCTTGGTCTCTGGGCATATTAAAGGGCACTGCATATATTGATCTTTCTAAAAAAAATAGGTCTCTCTGCTATTTTCCAGGAATATGAGTGTGGAAAAAAAAACTATGAGAAGTAGAATAAAAAGAATGTGTGAGAGTTGAATTTAGGAAGTGGTGCTGGTGAGTGGCAAGTCGTCAGAGTCGTTGCACCTTTTCGTCCCTTTCAATAAATTTTAAATCCAACACAAATAAAAAATTTTGAATTAAACGTATGGGTCCCTCCTTCAAACGGCACCTCCAGCTATCCTCCTCCTTCCTGCTTTCCAACTGTAAATTCACTGAAAGAGACAAATATATACATGACAGTTTTTTTTTTGCCAAAATATACATAACAGTTAACGAATTACAATATCTAGATACATAGATGTGGATCCTATGACGAATAAATTGTTCTTCACCTATGAAGTGTAAACGGTGCGAGTTTTTTGTTCAATAAATTGTGTTGATGGTAATAATTAATATTTTATAAGTTGAAGTTGTTTTAAGAATTTTTTTATTAAGTATTTGTATTCAATGTATTCTGTCGAAGGCAATTAATGCACCGTATATACTAAACCTTGACACTCTTTCAATAAAAATTTGAAAACTTTTGTTTATTATATTAGGCCCGTTTGAGAACGCAGTGGAGAAATACTTTTACGTAAGTCGAGGTAAATATATGAAGGTGATTATCTCATTTTGCAGAAAAACACTGTTGAACGTGTTTTTGATTATAAATTAAGCGTTGTCAAACAAGCACATAGTTGGACAGGACTTTTTACTACATCCAATCATATTGTTAATTATTGAAGATAAATTATATTTCATGTTTCTTAAATTTGTCCTTTATAGTTCTTAATGCTATAATGTGATATTTTTTATATTACAATAATATATCAATAGTAAAAAAAATTAATGTAAGATTGACAGAGTCATTTTGTATGTTTGGGAAGTCCGTTGAAAGAAATGAGTTTACAGATTTCAAGGTATTTTACGAATTTCAAGATGGTTTTATGGATTTCAAGATGATTTTATCTCGGTTTACGTGTACTATTTGGGAAACGGTGTTCCCAAACAAACAAAATGACTCTGTATAAGAGCTTAATTTTTGGTGGCCATCTTTCTCATATATGACTCCGTTTGAGGTTAGAGATAGGCAACCGGAAGGAATTCAAATCCTTTGTTTTGGTGGCCATCTTTCTCATATATAATTCCTTGTAAGAACTTCATTTTAGAAAATTAATGTTATACTATAAGAGCTTAATTTTTCAAGGAGATTAATAAATTCAAAACATTAATTAAAAATACTTATTTATATGCATTATTAAATTATATATTAATTTATAAGTGAGATAAATTAATTTAAAGAAAAGTGATAAATATAAATATTTTAAATTAATTTATTTAATTTTATTATTTTTTAAAGAATTAATCAATTCTTGTATTAAGAGAATATAAGGTTGCCCTGTAAGTGATGCTGTTTTTAAGGTTTTCATACATCCCTTTTGGAGACCGTGCAAGAGCCACATCAACACATGACCCTAATAAATTTCACACTCAACAAAAGTTCATTTTATTTAAAATACAAGTGATGCGTCCAGAAAAATTTATTATTGCATGCTCTTTAATTTAATTATTGTTAAGAATTAAGTAAATTCATTCTTTAAAACCTTATAATAATTCTCCACGAAAATAGACTCTTTTAATTCTAACCAAATATATAATGTCAAAATAATGTGCATGGAAAGGGAATGCAGAGGTTAAGACATCATAAATATTGTTCAACATATAAAATTATTAAATTCTATGAGAGGTTTTTTTTTAAAAAAAAAATCTAATTCAATTTTTATAAGGTAAGAACACAAAAAGGAAATGAGAAGGAACAAAAGGGGAAGTTATTATAACAAGGTTTTGATTAGAATAATTAATTACAAAAAAGTTTTAATGATGGGAAAGAAGCATAAAGTTGTTATAATTTCTTACACTGAAATTTGTTATTACATACTCTTCAATTATTATGAATTTTTTATATTATTAAGTATTTTCCGTTCGACCTCACAGCAAATTTTCAAAAGGAAAAAATTTAGTGGGAGCAATCTCAAATCTCAACCCGTTGACTCAGCATTTTCATGTAGAAGAAGAATCTCCCAATTTGAGTTCAGACACAGACAAGGAGGATCACAACAACACAAATATTTTAATAATCTGTTTCTTTAATCAACAACGCAGAGTGGTTTTTGATCCTGGATGATGTCTCTTGTGTTTTGGCTTAGGCTTCGGGTCTGGGTTTTTGCTGTTGGGTTGTTTCTGGTTTAGGTGTTTTGTTTTATCATTTATGGCGTTTCTGTCTGTTTGTAGCGTGTTTGAACCTTTAATTTTAATGAATGCTTCCTTTATTGGCAAAAAAAAAAAAAATAACAAACTTTGGGCTTGTTTACCTCCTCTTCTTGGGATTTAGGTTTGGTTTCAAAAACTAGGTTTTACTCAAAGATCTAGGTTTTGTTTAAGCACAAATTTTTTTAAAAAAAGCTATTTTGGTTACAAAACCTTGGTTTGAAACCTAGGTTTTCTCTTTCCCACTTTTTCCTTTTTTTCCTACTTTCTCTTTTCTACTTTTTTTCATTCTTTCTCTTTTATTTTTCTTACTTTTTCCTTCTTTCTCTTTTCTACTTTTTCTTTCTTTCTCTTTCATCTCTCATACATTTTCTTTCTTCTCTTTCCTATTTCCTACTTTTCATTCTTTCTCTTTCCTCTTTCCTATCAACTTTTTTGCCTCGGAATCCGTAAAAACTAATGGTTCCGTTTGGAAAAGCGGTGGTGAAGTGTTTTTACCATTTACGAGGTAAATGTGTGAAGGAGATTATCTCGTTTTGCGGAAAAACACTGTTGAACGTGCTTTTGGGTGTTCAATCACTTTACCAAACACCCCCAATAACTTCCCAAACATAAATCACTTTTAAAAACCTAGGTTTTACCTTGAAATCTGTAAAAACTATTTTCTAAAATATATTCTCCAAAACCTAGATTTTACCTTAGAATCTGTAAAAGTTATTTTTAAAATAACTTCCAAAGAAGCCCTTTAAATGAGAAGGAAGAGGACACTATCAAAAACAATGTTCCTGGCATTGGGCCACGTGTCTCATTGTCCATCTTCCCACCTTGGTTCTTCCATTGTGTTTGAGAGCTAACCACGTGTATGGGTGAAAAAACTTTTTTTCAACGGTACATATAAAGTAAGATAAAAATATCTTAAAATCCGTAAAAAACATATTAAAATTAGTAAAATCATATTGAAATTTGTAAGCTCCTTTTTTTCTACGGATTCCCAAACACACATAATGATTGTTTACAAATAAGTTTGATGCTTACATGAGATTTTGTTTTCAGATGAAAAAATCGTAATTAATACGTTGATGAATGTGAACAATAACGAAGTATACCGTTTGTTAAACACGCACATTCAAAAAATTTTCACACCTACTCATGGAAACTACAGATTCACTATATTTAAAGATATCATAATTAACTTGCATATGCTCTAGCAAATGAGGAATTAACAAAATCTTCTCTATTTGAGAGTTACATGAATGATTTCAAGACATTAATTATTAATAATTGTATATGATTTTTCCCCAATAGATTGATTATCACTCTTTTTTAGGCTTTGAGCGTTCTTTAGCACCCTAAAGAAATGTAGTCCCATAACAACAACACATTGGCAGAATTCACTAAATATATTAATATCAATGCTCCAAAAAAATTTAAAAAAAAACTTTAAAGCAGTTAACCGTTGGAACTTTTTTTCGAACCAGCACTGAGCATCTCTCTCTTAATAAATGTTGAAATTCATTAATTCAAAACACTTACTACTTTTTATGGTAAAAAAAATGTTCTAATTTCCTTCGTCAAAAATCATTAAGATAGGGGGAAGATTGAGTTGTACGCCACATTGTCATATTCTAATATTTAGAAGTGGCTCATTCTTCTGTCATTTTCTCAAGAAAAAAACAGGAATCAAACATTAACCTCTTTTTTCTCTTCTTTGCATGAGAGCTAGCCTTCAGTGAATGTATAACAGATCATCCATCCTTGACTTTTCTCAACCTCCTCTGGACATCATTTGCATCAACAAGCAGAGCATTATACAGAAATTTATCTTGTAGAACCAGCAGGATCCAATTTGCAATGATATTACCCATCGTTCGTAGGTTCAACTAGCGAAATGATTGGGCTAATACTCTCACCTAAAGGGAGAGAGTTCGATCCTGGGGAATGCCACTTAGATGTTTGATACGGGCCATGCAGATACGAGCCAGCAGAGAAACAAAGCCCAACCCAATTATGAGGAGGTATCCGGGAAGCGTCGCAGCACGCGTGAGAAACGTGCTACCTAGAAGTTGAGGGAATAAATAGCGAATGCATGAGATAAGAGGGGTATGGGATGAGTAATGTAACTTCTCCCTTCTGATAGCTTCTCTCTCTCTCTCTCTTACAATCTGACATTTCTGTTAGTGTGGACACCATGGGTGCATTTCAGAACGTAACTGTTTCCATTATTCCTACTTTTGCATAAGAATACCAATTCAGAGACGTATTGGAATTTTCCATTATCTCTTGTCGTTCCCACTAGAACGTACATAACATTTGGTGCTTTCGTTGAGAGTCGTGATAGCGGATTCGACTCGATTCAAGGAATTGCAACCAGATTTCAAGCAGCTGAGCGAACACATGAAGAACAGAATCACACATACCGAGACAGGGCTGGAAAAGGTGGAGACCAACATTGATGAAAAGCTAGCCAGCGACTAGATAGAATTGAAGCAACCATTGAAGCATTGGTGCCAGCCCCAGACGCACGCGTGGAGAAGGTAGAGCTAGCCATCAATGAACTGAGAAGGGCCCACCACGCGCAGAGGGACACCATGACGCAGTTAAGCCACTTAGTAACGATGGGGGTGACAAATAGTGGGACGAAGCCACCTATGAGCGGCAGACCCCATCAACCTCACTTCATGAAGCAGGTAAAAGTTGATTTCCCACGGTTCGATGGTACTAATCTGGCCAACTGGATATTCTGTGCAGAGCAGTACTTTGCTTACTATGAAACCCCCGATCCACATCGAGTGGTGTTGGCGGCTATCAACATGGAGGGGGATGTGGTGCCTTGGTTCCAGATGTTACAGAGGTCCTGTACTATCTATGATTGGCCATCACTGACCAAGACGGTAGAAGCAGAATATGGACCTTCCTTGCTAGAACAACCCCGGTTGAAACTGTTCAAGCTAACACAAATAGGGGCTGTTGACGAGTACTGCAGGCAATTTGTTGCTCTTGCAAATAGGACAGAAGGGATCTCAGATGAGGCTAGGATCGATTGCTTCAACAGTGGGCTGAAATATGAGATTAGGAGAGAAGTGGTGTCCAGGCGTCCCAACAACCTGCAACGAGCAGTGGAGCTGGCACGACTTTTCAATCAGAACGATATGCCAATGGGGCCAACTAAACCTAAGACGTTCCATAACTCTACAGGAGTGGGACTGAGAGCCTTTGGAAATGCAGCAACGATGGGGCCAGACTTGAAATAGGGGTTACCACCATTGTTGGCAACACCTAGCGCGAAACCCACGAACCCCATTAAGCGAATGTCACCGGCCGAGATGATGGTTAGGCAGGAAAGGGAGCTATGTTACACGTGTGATGCTAAGTTTACGCCCACACATAAATGCCCAAACAAACATTATATGTTGATGGACTTTGATGAAGAGTACGGGGATGAGGAGGCGGTGAACACAGACATGACCTCAGAACAGGAAGAACACACTATCCACCATCTTTCACTTAATGCATTCCTGGGAGCCCCTAGAAAGGCGACCATTTGATTTTTAGGGTTGGTTAACGGGACCCAGGTACAACTACTACTGGATGTGGGAAGCTCTGACAATTTTATTCATCCCCGAGTAGCACAACAATTAAACCTACCCATTGAACCGACGAAGAATGTGAGGGTGATGGTAGGGGGACGGAAACGCGATGCAGGGTGAAGGAAAGGTGAGAAGTGTCAAGGTGCAAATTCAGGGGCATTGCATCCAATTCCCAGCTTATGTCTTGGCTGTCGTTGGATCAAATATCGTCCTGGAAGCCTCGTGGCTAGTAACATTGGGCCCCCATATCGCCAAATACACCATTGGCGAGTCTTGCATCAAATTCTACAACCAAGACATCTTTATCACACTTCAGGGTACCAACGACATCATAGTCCTCAGCAAAGCACCATCAACTACAACGATTGGTGAACACGGGGGCTATAGAAGAATATTATGTACTACAGAAAGAGGACCACAGAACAGATTCACAAAGGGAAAGAGAGGAGGTGCACGAAGACATACTGACCATGATTCATCAATATCATGGGGTCTTTGAGAAACCCCGAGGACTACCGCCTACTCGAGAACATACACACAGGATCATCTTAGAAGAAGGCAAGGGCCCAGTGAAGGTGTGACCATACCAGTATCCCTTATCTCAAAAGAATGAGATAGAGAAGTTGGTCGCTGAGCTACTCAAGGATGGGCTGATCCAACCCAGCAACAGTCCTTTCTCTGCTCCAGTCATATTGGTCAAAAAGAAAGATGGGACGTGGCATTTTTGTGTTGATTACAGGGCTTTGAATGCTGTAACAATTAATGACTCCTTCCCTATGGCCACCGTCGACGAGCTGTTAGATGAATTGGGAGGCTCCAGATTTTATACCAAGCTTGACCTACGCTCAGGATACCATCAGGTCCTCATGCATCAAGGGGGCCAAGCAAAAACAGCGTTCATGACACATTAAGGGCTCTATGAATGGCTAGTGATGCCCTTCAGACTCTCTAATGCTCCTGCTACGTTTCAGGCCCTTATGAACTCGGTGTTCAAACCATTTCTACACAAATTTGTCCTTATCTTTTTTGGTGACATACTAATATATAGCGCTATCTGGTAGCAGCGCTTACAACATGTGGAATTGGTGTTGGATACCATGAAAGCACATTGACTGTTCGCAAAGGATACAAAATGCTCTTTTGGAAAAACTCAGGTCGAATATCTAGGGCACGTCATCTCAGACAAGGGGGTAGCAATGGACCCCACGAAGGTTTCAGCAGTAGCACAGTGGCCTGAACCCAAGAACGTGAAACAATTGCGTGGATTCTTAGAGCTCTTAGGATATTATCGGCGTTTTGTTAGACAATACACCCATATCGCAAGCCCCTTAACTAAGCTTCTGCAAAAAGATGGATTTAACTGGACAGAGGAAGCTCAGGTTGCCTTTGAGAAACTGAAACAGGCGTTGACACAAGCTCCAATATTGACCTTACCTGATTTCTCTAAGGTATTCGTTGTTGAGACAGATGGGTCAGGCTATGGGATCGTGGCAGTGTTGAGTCAAGAAGGCCACCTTGGATGCAAGCACAATCTGCATATGTGAGGGAACTATATACAATCACCCAAGCCATTGCCAAATTTCGATATTATCTTTTTGGGCGCCATTTCATTGTGAGAACATATCAAGAAAGCCTTAAACATTTGAAGGGGTAGGCTATTCAAACCCCTGAGTAGGAACTATATCTCCCCAAACTAATGGGGTATGATTTTTCCGTGGAATATAAACCTGGGAAGATGAACGTGGCTGCGGATGCATTATCAAGGGTATCCCATATGGCACTCGTGAGAATCCAATCCACGTTAGTTGACGACATACAGCAGGCCACATGAGAATCCCCGGAACTATAAGTGCTCATGCGCACCATCAAGAGGAATTGAAGCCATAGGCTCTCCAAATATGTCCACTTTATACCCATTAAAACAACATTTGATAGTTCAAGTGTGCAGAAGCTTTTATCCAGCATGTGGTTAAGCTTCACGGATTTCTGAAATCAATAGTATCAAACAGAGACAAAGTGTTCGTCAGCTCATTCTGGAAGTAGCTGTTCCGTTTGCACAACATGATGCTACGCCTAAGCTCCGCACATCACCCACAAACGGACGGCTAGTCTGAAGTCCTCAATAGGTGTCTTGAAATGTATCTTCGTTGATTCGTTTTCGACTACCCACGACTGTGGGTTAATTACTTACCACGGGCGAAGTTCTCTTACAATACCGCGCACCACAGCGCGATAGGTATGACCCATTTAAAGTAGTGAATGGCAGGGAGCCCCCGATGTTCTTCCCTGTCACCTTGACCGATGACTTGTTGAAGTATCTCTATCAACGGCTATGACAATGAGAAAGCGTATTGGGTGTTTTAAAGGGTAATTTGGTGAAGGCGGAGGATCGCATGAAGCGCTTGGCAGGTAAAAGAAGTACTGAAGTTCACTTTAATGTAGGTGATAAGGTGTTTGTTAAGTTACAACCCTATCGACAACACTCTGTGGCACTTAGAAAACATCACAAGCTCGCCTTGCGATATTTTGGACCCTTCACCATTGAACAGAAGATTGGGTCAGTCGCATATAAGCTAAACTTGCTAGACTCTGCTCGGATACACTCGGTATTCCATGTCTCATTACTCAAAAGGTGTTACAGCCCCACTTCAGTGCCCAACATCCCATTGCAGTTGCTGACAAAGGTGGAGGGACCACTCCTGCGACCTATAGCCATACTAGATACTCGTACGGTCTAACGTCGAGACCAATGGATCCCATAGGTCCTGGTTCAATGGGATAATCAGGAGCCTCCAACATGGGAGACCTTAGCTGACTTTAAGGAGCTTTATCCGGCTTTCGACCTTGGGGACAAGGTCGCTCTCGTACCAGGGGGTGATGATACGGGCCATGCAGATACGAGCCAGCAGAGAAACAAAGTCCAACCCAATTATGAAGAGGTATCTGGGAAGCGTCTCAGCACACGTGAGAAACGTGCTACTTGGAAGCTGAGGGAATAAATAGCGAATGCATGAGATAAGAGGGGTATGGAATGAGTGATGTAACTTCTCCCTTCTGATAGCTTCTCTCTCTCTCTCTCTCTCTTTTACAATTTGACATTTCTGTTAGTGTGGGCACCATGGGTGCATTTCATAACATTGTAACCGTTTCCATTATTCCTACTTTTGCATAAGAATATCAATTCATAGATGTATTGGAATTTGCCATTATCTCCTGTCGTTCCCACTAGAACGTACGTAACAATGTTGTTTCAGTAGTGGCGCCTGGGGAGGCATCGCCATAACTAAGTGAAGCTGGGTTGACCCACCTGTGTGACCAGACCAAATGGTTTGTTTGGCTTGCTCCAGTGTTCGCAGAGACATGTCCCAGTAGATCATAAGTTAGGTGTATTGCTCTTGGATCGTGGGTGAACCCAACCACTTTTCTACAATTTTCTAATGCAAAAAAATTTTTTTTGCAATGATATTAGCTTTTTTTTTTCCAAACATTTTTCTAGACTTTCCTCTTTTGTAGGTCTTTTTTCTCTTTAGTCAGTATGCTTCTCTCTCCTGTCCAATTTCATTTGGACATTATAATCTTGCTTTCATTATTATTATTATTATTATTATTATTATTATTATTATTATTTTAACTTAATTCTAAAAAAACCATTTCATTGCCGTTAGGTATCGGTTGATAAGTTATCCTCCATAAGCCTGCTGACTTACTGAGTTCAAATTTTCCCTATGAGTGGTCTAATCACAATTTCCCAATTCATGTTGCGAGGAAGTAACACATTCTATTAAACCCAAACCACATTTGATTACTATAAATTGTCTTATTAAATAAAAACAAATGGATTGGGTACAACTAAATGACTGTTATTAACTACCTCGACCTACCTTACAATACCGTTTCTTTTTGTAGGCCTGACTTAAAATATAGTTTCAAGAACCGGCCAACCAATCAATAGAAACCCAAGTTAATCAACCACAAATATCAAGACTCCAATGTTTGATAAGACTACCAAACTCAGCTTCACATGGACCCTAAAATGAACCGAATTAAAAATAATATAGCTTCTTATAAATTTTAAATTATACCCCCCCCCCAAAAAAGTCTTTGGTACAAGTCATTTCATAAGAAATTTTTTGTTTCTATTGACACATCTTTTTAAAAATTATATTCTCATTTATGAGTAATGTGAATATGTTTTGATGCATTAAGGGCAACTTTAGTAATGTGGGTCTTAATCTGCGTTTACAACTCAAAAACATTTACTTAATCTGCGTGTCGATATTTTACAATGAAATTCTTGATATTTTCAAAATATTTGTTGTTTTAGAACTTGAAGGAAGCAATAATTTTTCCCTTACCATTTTACCTTTTGTTAATAGCTCAATATACTCTAATAGTGTAATTAAAAGGGTACAGTTGACTATGTATCCAAAAAAAATAAGTATTTGTATTAATCCCTCGCAACATAGTGAGCCAATGCACAAGTTCTGACTAAAAGAACTGTCCATGTTTAATGCCTAATGTTTCAAATGGAATTATAGAAGGATGTATGTGCTTTTAAAAAATGAATATATTTTTTAATCTATATTAAAAAATCTAGTAATTATTTTAAAAGGGAAAAAATTATATGGATGTTGTCAGCTAGAAGCCCAATCCTCAATGCCTTGTACAACCAGCAACTGTAACAGGCAATATTTGTAGGAGCAAATCGTCATCATCAGTGAATAAAATATCTTTGGCAAAAAAAAAAAATCAGTGAATATAAATATCTACCATTTTTTTCTAAACACCCATACCCAAGCACATATTTGAATCTTTCTTCCTCACCAAAAAAGATTCCCCCTTTCGGTCCACCAAACTTGAAGGTCTTGCACGCCGATAAATTGCTTTTAGCTTTCTAACATTCTAAAATACGAATTGGTCTTTTTTTTCCTTTTTCCTTTGTATGAATTGTTCAAATCCAACTGAAGTTGACATATTTATAAGAGAAACAATTAAAAATCATATCATTTCAGTCATTCAACTCTTCGGTTCTAAGATTATTTCCTATTGGAAGATCTGGGATCAAGTAACGTTGTCACCTACTTATTGCCCTGTTTGGCTTAACGTTTGAAGGATTTAAACACACATTTAATAGTATTTTTTTTAAAACGAGACAATCTCATTCACATATTTACCTCGACTTACGTAAAAGTACCTTTCTACCACGTTCCCAAAAGCTAAATAATTTACTTTATATGAGGCATGTCCGGTGAATTGAACAGAGACACCAGAAGTCATAAGAAAGGGCCGCTTTATTATTTGGATATGCAGCATGTCATTTCACAATGAATGCAAGCACACACAAAAGAAGCTAAGAGAGAGCAAGGGGATAGAGATACACAGCATCATAAGGATGAGGAGGGTGTCTTCAAAGAGCTTTGATGATATCTTCAGCACTGGAGACTGTGAATTCTCCTGCATTCTCAACATTTGCAACCTTCACTTTAAGATCCTCAACCAGTAGGGCATACCTCCTAGAACGGGTTCCAAGGCCCTTCTCTGTAAGGTCAAGCTCCAGCCCCAGAGCTTGGTTGTATTTGGCGGCACCATCAGCAAGGAACTTCACATGCTTGTTCTCAGGGTATGTCTTGGCCCATGCGTTCATTACATATGGATCATTCACTGCAAAATTGTATTTATATTCAACCACAATTCAGCCACCTCAGGAAGGATTTATTTTTCCTTACAAAAATATGGAGCCATAACTAACATATTTTGGACTTTGGCTTGGCCAAATTGAATGAATAAAAGGTATTATTCCAAAGGCACCGGTGAGTAAGCAGCAACATAGAAAATAGTATATACTACAACAACCCATATCTTATATTCATGAGGGGAGATAGTACCAACGATACAAATTAGATATTTACAAGAGCATGCATCTTTTGGATGAAGATGCATGTCGAGAAAAAAACATGTATGGAAGAAGAATTAAGATGTTGTATATACCACTGATACAGATTATTTCATCCACACCCTTTCCTTTCAGCTCCTCTGCTCTCTCAATGAAGCCAGGCACATGCCTCAAGCTGTTGGAAGGATAAAAATGTAACATTAATTATTTTAAAATAAAATAAAAAATAGAACTTATTATTCAAAATGTAAAATTT
>JANTPZ010091199.1:0-12035 GCA_025593235.1 Vachellia pachyceras | reverse complement strand
CAGAATTATGCCTTGAAATCAATGGAATCACACAATTTACTTGAAATGGAAAGAATCAACCCAAAATCCATCAAATCTAGTAAAATCACTAAGAATGAAGGATAAATAAAAGGACAAAACTTGCGTCAAATTCTTTTATTGTTTACATCAAGTTCTCCAATCTCATGCAACCAAGTGTCCTCTTTTTTCAAATGAATTAATAGTTAAATTATAACATTTAAAAAATAGGACACTGTCATGTATTATTGAAAATTTTAATACAATTTATATAGGAAACTTCACTTAATTGTTGTCCTAAATAAAAATCATAGAAATATAAATGCTGTCAACTCTCTACTTTTAGCGCTTGAACTTGTAGCGATACACAATACAGCTCAAGCGGATTGTACCAGAAGATCCTCTCACCATTGCAATGGCTAAAGTATACTTTTAGTATTTTATGTTTGCGTCAGGTTTTATTTTAGTCATTTAAGTTTAAAAAGTACACTTTCCGTCCTTCAAATTTAACACCGTTAGTTTCTCTTAACGAAAGTGGTTGACTCATCAAAATTAACGCTGTTATTTTAAATCTTTTTTATTTTACACAATTTAAAATATCAAATTTATTATATTATTAAATTAAAATTAAGATGTGAGCATGTACTTTATTACACAGTTATGAATTAAATTTGATGAGTCAGCAATTTCTGTTAAAAGAAACTAACGGCGTTAAATTTGAGAGACTGAAAGTGTACTTTTTAAATTTAAAGGACTAAAATGAAACCTGAAACAAACATAAAGGACTAAAAGTATACTTTAACTCCGTTGCAAATTATTGAAATAATTGCCAGAGGGAAAACTGAGGACTTGCTTACTGGATGGCCCAAGTAAACTTGCATATTTTTTCCTTGCTGACTGAATTCAAATGCATAAATATATTGCCAAAACACACTATCAAATGTAGAACGTTCCCTAAACACACTATCAAAAAAAGAAGATTCCCTAAACTCTTGCCAGCTTGGCTGATACTGCCATTAACTATTAAATTTGTGGTTTACAAATGGAAAAACAGATAAATATAACTGCATATAAATTAAAGAAAGGAGAATACACCAAGAAAATCTAATCAAGCAATATACAACAGGTACAGAAAATGATAAAAATATACCCTAAAAAAATTCTACACATTGGAATCCATGATCAGATGTTCTGATGACAACTTTTTGAGCTTTGAGCACAACTGTATTGGGAAGCTCTTTTAGGGATGCAGGGTGCCACAATGGTTCCACCGTTATAACCATCCATGAGCAACTTCCCAATTTTTGATCTCCACTCAGAGCTGTCCTTCTCATTCTTTCTATCATGCACAACTCTATCACAGTAGTTAAGCATTGTTCCCAGCCCACTGTTGGGGCTCCAACCATATTCCACTAGCACCTGTGCCTCACCTTCCGTCAAATCTTCTCCAACCTGAAACAGAGACAAGAAGAATTGAGCACAACAAAAAGACATTGTAACCACCAAATAAATACCAAAGACTCCCCTTTCTCACAAACCACAAGCAGCAGCAACACCACCAACTACAATAAGGTGGATGGATTTAACCCAAAATTATACATTCTGGAAACAATGGAGGTTGAGTCTAATGGAATGGGATAATCCCTCACAACTTTGAGAACTAAAGTTTGAATCTCAGTTAGCAGATATGCCCATATTTAGATTCCAATAGTGCAAGATTGCCTCCAATAGAAGGGTACCTATGCTTAGCCCAAAAAAAAAAAATATACATTATGGGGATGTATCCCAAGCATATCTTTACACAGCATCTCCTAGAATAATAAGCATTCAGTTTGATAGTACATCACTTGGGCAACTTTTATAATACTTGAATATTCATAGTTGACAAGATGAATCTATTTAGCAAGTTCTCTGAAAGCATATCAAAGAAGAAGCAAGTTGTTACCTTTAATGCTTTGTTCTCGATAAGGGAAATCCTGCCACAGCAAGTCAATTTCATCGCTGTCACCAGTCGCTTGATCTGCCATGCAATGGGCAAGGATTCCACTAGATCAAAGAAGTAGGTCGCAAAACCATATTCAGGGCGTTCCAGCACTATTCTGCATTGAATCACACTCAGTGTCAACATCAAAAGTATAACAAGAAAATACATACGTTAAACATTATCTCTAACATAAATGAAGCACCTGTTATGTCTCTCAAATACAAAAATAAATGATTGGAGGTCACGACACCAACCCCACTCAACAGGCCATTTTCGAAATTGCAAGTACCGTGTCTGTATCAATTACAAGAATGAGGTAAAGAAGTGAAATAAGCATAGATACTCTAAAAATATGGTCAATTTAACAGTACAAGGTTGCAATAGTTATAATACCTGTTCCACAAGTGAGATGAGACAAGTTAAACAGTAACTTGCTCTTGCAGCCTTTGTAGCACGAATAGCTGGAAATTTTAAGAAAGAATGGTGCTGGGCGAAAAGCTGTCTCCATATATTTTTTTCGAGAGGGAGGGCAAAAATTAATTCAATTGCAAATCAGTCAAGTTGTGCCATCAATAACAATGCTACATATGTGAAAGTTTTGCTGAAGCCGATTAGGTCAATTAAATAGTTCCAATGGTAGATATCAACCTAATACAGTGTTTGTTGCATGACCGTAGAAATCTAGAGTAAAAGACCTGATTCTTTTATGATAAAAAAAGATAGATGGTACATGGCCCAGCAAAAACCAATAAAGCTTTAAATCATCTAGAACAAAGACTTCTTTTATTCTTATTCCTTGAGCACAGGCAATCAAAGAGCAAACAAGTTGCCGCTAATATATTGCATACTTGTTTAAGCTAGTCCGGTTGTCTTTTTTCAGAAAATATAGTCCCTATCTCCTGTTTAGTGTAGCAATTGCTTTTTTTTTTTGGGGGGGGGGGGTTGCTGAAGTCATTCCCTTGACAATACCAAAGGATTAACAAAGATATCCTAATTTTCAAGAGGATGATTACTATGAAATCTGTCACAAAAATATATCTCATAAAATCATGCTAAGAACCATCTCTTGGCACTTCTATCCTGCTTCTCACCTAAGACATTAATTTAAAACTGACATAGAGATGTGAATATGAGAAGGTCATTAGTTCACCTTTGACATAACAATCTCAAACTCTGCAAAGCTATCATCACAAAATGATTCGTCCAAAGCTTCATCACTCTCCACCCCTCCGTAAAGCTTAATTTCATCTACTAACACACCCTTGTCAATTAGCACCTGCAGAACAGCATTTCTTTCATGCTCGATATAACCCATTATGACAGTGACTACATATGAACAAGAATATGCACCTGCAAGAGCCCAGGAGCATCCTCCTCTAGTGCTGTTTGAACTGAGTCCCTGAAATAGTATAATGCTGGAATGAATTATTAGAGGAAATAAAACAGACCATACACAATTCATACAATAGATGTATATATTACGTTGCTGTTTTCTTTCTTTTCTGTGGAAGCTTGGTGCTTAACAATTCTGGAGAATCAAAGACAGAACTCTTTTCAAAGGTGGAAGGCCTAGTATCCTTCAAAGATGTATAGCTTGTAGAAGAATTTGTACAAAAACCATCTCCTGACATTACAAACTTTAGTCGATCACGTAAGCAGATATGTTCTACTAGATCATTGTCGTATTTGTTCAGGACCTCCTGTTCACTTTTTACATTCATGAACCTGAATGAAAAGTTACTTAGTCCATCAGCTTTGAGACCATGGGACTTGCTGCTATCACAAGGTTGGTCCTTGACTTGGATACATGTCAGAAAAGTTGAACTATTCTGACCATCATTCAATGCAGGTAAAACACCCTTTTCCTCATATAGATTGGATTGCATGTCCATGTCAGCAGATTTAAATATATGGTCACGTCCTTGAAGATTTATTGAGATTATTGATTCAGCTATTGTCCTAGAGGGAGACTCAAACGATGAAGAATTGCCTCCTAGAACGTCCTCACATAGATTGCTAGCTGCTACAATTTTGTCATCAACAGAATGAATCCGTTCCTTTACTCTCCCATTGGTGTGTTCCAAAAAGTCTCCCGATAACTCTCCACCAACGTCCTGTTGCATATTAAGCAGCAACTTTTACAAAGTGGTCAAGCCATGCAAATATATATTCGGTTTCATCTTTTATTATGTAACATCATGTGACAACAAATATACGTGCTTAGCAATTAACCTGGCCTGGCCTTCACAAGGAATGCTAAGAACCCATATAATACTTCATATTTCAAAGGAGAAAGAAAACATGCAAAGTAAAAGAATATGAATATTTTAAAACACTAAAAAGCATGGGGGAAAGAGACCTTTAGAAAATGATGTATTTAACTGACAAGCCTCAAGAGGCACACGGATTGCAACAACCAAATAACATAATTCTAATTATTAGGAATTGATGTTACATTGCAAGAACCAGTCATAACTAACTTTTCTAATGAAGAACGGATCCAACTAATCAAAAGCAAAGGATAATAAATTACCTCAAGAAGATGATTTGGCCTTGCTGCAACCTTCCTGCAAGTAGGGGGAAAATCCATTTTCAACAGAAAAACAATTTTTATCTGAATTAATATTTGGTTTGCTTTAATCTGTCAAAGTGATTATCTTCTGATAAAATTAGGCTATTTCATTGCAATAAACTTGGCTACTTTGTTTAAAATATTAGGGAACAAATGGAACAACCTTTTTGGTAATTTCAAAATACTAGGGAGAAGGAACAACTTTTTGGTAGCGGTATGAACACTAACATGGAGAAACTTAAAGATGACAGAT
This sequence comes from Vachellia pachyceras, assembly GCA_025593235.1. NCBI lineage: Eukaryota > Viridiplantae > Streptophyta > Magnoliopsida > Fabales > Fabaceae > Vachellia > Vachellia pachyceras. The sequence goes on along the minus strand of JANTPZ010091199.1, from coordinate 7,229 downwards.
ATATCATTAATCAACATTTGGTACCTTGCTAGCAGCATCCTTTGACGTTCTTTCAACACCATATGATCTAGATCATCATAATTGTCATCAGGGATCTCCCTTTTCACCTTTAGAATAAATAAATTTGATTGGGGAGATTCTTTTATGCCATTTTCAGCAGAACTTAAAAAACTCCCAGAATCTTCAATCTTCATAGAAGCAGGAAAATCACAGTGCGTTGTACACTGAGGCAAACTATTAATGGTAACAAGGGCTATGTCAGGCTCACCATCACCAGTTGGGAGATAGGTATAGTCTACCTATTGCAAGCCAGAGCATAAGCATGCTTGAGTCTCATGCCAATTGGCACCATGAAAACATCTACTATTCACCAAGAGCTGCCATTAAAAAATTAAATATTAAAAACATAAAAATTATAAAATTAGAATAATACGCTTTTAGGAAATGACTGTGATAAGTATTAACTATTAGACTCAAACTATTTTACGTTTTATCAAATGAAAATGTTTACCTATTTTGTAAAATAGTGAAATAGAGTTTAGAATGTTGCTAAAATTAGGTGTATAAATTCTTTTACATAAAATGCAACTTCCAGCTCTAAGACTATAGGAAAACTTGAACATGTTAGTTTTGGTTTGAATTCCCAAAACATTTGCAGAAGCTTTTATTAAGCTGATTAAAGCTTACTATTCCAGTGTATACATTCCGGGGGGTGTCTCAGTTTGAGTTTGAGGTGTCAAAAAATCAAATATTCAACTTCATCACAATCAGCCCAAGTTGTCAATAATCATCACTGGATAGATTCCCTTCTGAAAAAATAAAGAAGACGAAGGACAAAGAATAATTATTAAAGCGATCAACTTTTCATCGCTCCCACATGAAGGACAACCTATCGGTATCACCCCACAAATTCCTCCCTCTTGCATGCTATGGATTTAAAGAGGTTTTTCTGATTAATGGGGCATTTATTTTAGAGAAGAGAGATGTAAAGGCCAAAAGAAGGAACTCGAGACTTTTCAACGTTATATTAAATGTTTCAAATCGTAATATCCCTTTGCAAAACTAGACTTAATTGAAGTATTGTCTATTCACTTGTGATATTAGATAAAGTTTCTTCAAATTTTCTCTTCTCTTTTAATCCTCGAGAAACATAAATTAAAAGATTAAAAAAGACCGTACATCAAAGAAGAGGCTGAGGCATGCGTCTTTCGCTTGGAGCTGCCCCGGCTTGCCATAAATCTTCAGTTTTGCTCAGAGTCAAGTAAAGATTCAACAAGTGGAGAATTAAAAAGTGAGACTCGTCACGCTAATGCCCAATAACTATTAATCTTCAGACAGATGCATGATCAAAATACTGTTTTTCGAGACAAGTGATTTGCATTTTGGTGGCCGACTTTGTTTTTGAGGCAGAAGAAGTCGTCGACGTTCAGATTCTATCTTTTTCCCTTGGAAAATGAGAATGATTTTGAACGAAATTTGATTGTTCAATTATGAAGGCTATTTAAATCCACAAGGAATCCACACACGCGGACACAAAGAAATTCAGACCTGAAGACAATGATTTGTCAAGAATCTGAATCCGAGAGTTCCTTACTAAATTGACCTTCGGCAGCAAAAAGTCAAGTCCTCATCACAGGTTAGGAATGCACTTCATGTAAGGCATTTCATCAAACATATAGGATGCACCTTACGAGAAAATACCGTACTAAAACAGTTTAGCAGAGACAACATGATTCTACCAGCAAGTCAGAAACTCCGGTCATGGTGGAAAGCAAATTCAGAACTCAATTTAGTTCCATGTAAGACCAAAATATGTGAAATCTTATATAGAACGTACCTTTGGCGTTACATCAGCGACGCGTGTATCGATTCCTTTGGATTTGAAGCTATGTAATTAGGTTTAGATTCACCGGACAACGCCAAATGATTTGTTATGGGTTGGAGTTCTGGAGTTCCGCTGTTTTGGTGGACTACGAATTGATGCATTGCTGCCTTTTTATTTTATTTTTTATCCTCATTTTATTATTTACATTTTCATAATTTTATTTAATAAATTCCCCTCCTAAACCAAATAAAAGATCATTAAAAATCATCCCCTTCCTTCCCCTGTAACTAAATCAAACGAGATAACTTTATACCACTCCATCCATTCCCATCCCGTCATATCCATCACTTCCCTTTCCCCTCCCTCAAACCAAGCATAGCCTAAGGTGAAGGTACACAAACCTTTATAAAAATTGCGTTTTCTACCAATTGTTTGGGTGTATTTGGATAGCCCGTTGGGAGAATGGACACAGATTCTGAGGTAAAATATTGAAAGGAATTTTGTCTTAGTAAGCGTACCCGTTGACAAAACTGGCAAACCAAACAAAGCTTTGTCTTTCTTATATATAAATATGTAGGGAACATCTTATAGTGCTGACAAGAAATATCTTAAAATTCATAAAAAATCTTGAAATCTATAAAAACATCTTAAAATCAATAAAATATCTCAAAATCTGTAAATTCATTTTTTCTAACGGAATTCCCAAAAACACAAGTTGAAGGATATGATTTTCGATAAATTTTGAAATTTCACTACCTCTTATAGCTATAGGGATCAAATTTAAAAAAAAAAAACCTTCTAAAGCCAAAAGGACAGACATAACTAAGGGCCCTTTGGATCAAATAATTAATTTTAGTGGAAAGGGGAAGAATTGAATAGAATGGAATTTTCTTTTTTACAGAGATGTATGATATGCACTGTAGTGGAAAATAATTTAATGGAAACATTTATATTTGGTTGAATACAAATGGTGAAAATATGTAGAAAAATCTAAAAAAATAACAATATTACCCTTAGCAACAAAATATAAATATTCAAAAAACTATTTTTTTTCAGTCAACAACGTTCAACTATTCAATTAAGCAGCCCGTTTGGTTCAAATATACAAAGGAAAATTATATGTAATCCTGATTCATTCTATTATAGCTCGTCTGGTTCAATTTCATGAATGAGTATTACATATAACCATGATGCAATGGGTTAAATATGACGTTTAGTTGGACTTATGTGATCTAAAGGTATTACATTTTATAATCCTAATTACATCAAACAGAGACATCCGGATTAGATTACCATAACTAATGAATAAGACATAATCTCTTGTAATCAACTTGAAAAGGCATAATTACAATTAGAGTTTTTAAAATTAACTATACTGCCCTCTCAATAAAATAAGCATAAACCACATTGTCTTTTTTATGATTTATATCATTGTTTTGTTCTCTTTCCTTCTCATAACTCTGCCATGGTCTTTGTCATAGTAGTCAGATAGCCAGAGAGAGGGGACGGTGATGTGTAATGCAAGGGTGAGGGAGGTGGGATTGTTCTGGCTTCAAATATGCGTGTGTGTAGCTTAAGCAGATGTTGGTTGTGATAATATATTTATAAAGACAATTATAATTAATAAAATTTCAATATATTTTAATTTATTTTATAATGCGAGGCCAATTTTTTCTATTGATTTATGATTTTATATTTAGAAAGGGTTATTATGTAATTTAGCAAAAAGATATACAATTTTGTTCATGATATATGTGTATAAAGATACATAAAGATGGAGACAAGTAGGGGGTGGAAGCAAGTCAGGTAGCCTGTCAAGGGCTTGACTTGCAAAAGTCTGTATAGGCCAAGCTTTTACAGGCTCAAGCACAGGCCCAAGCCGCCTAGAATGCCTGTTTCCAAAACATGTCCAGATACGGGCCGCCTGAAAGGCTTTTTTGACCTGTCAGACGGTAAGTCAGGTGGCCTGTCAGGGGCCTATAGCCTGACTTGTAAAAGTCTGTATAGGCCAGGCTTTTACAGGCTCAAGCACAAGCTCAGGCCACCTAGAAGGCTTGTTTCCAAAACAGGCCCAGATCCGGTCCGCCTGAAAGGCTTTTTTAACCTGTCAGACGGCCAGTCAGGTGGCCTGTCAGGGGCCTGTAGGCATACTTGTAAAAGTCTGTATAGGCCAAGTTTTTACAGGCTCAAGCTCAGGCCTCCTGAGGCCTGTTTCCAAAACAGGCCCAGATTCGGGCTGCCTGAAAGGCTTTTTTGACCTGTCAGACGGCTTTTTTTTTAAATATGCATGGCTTCCTCTTGTTCGTCTGGCTCTTTTGTGTGCAATCAACTCATCGGTTTTAGGCCCAATCCAGCGCGTCATTGTGCATTGCTTCATCCTATTGTAGGGTTGGTAATGCGGGCTGGCCCGCGCGGATTGGAGGGCTGGGCGGGCCAGCCCGCTAGCTGGTGGGCTGCAAAACCTCAACCCGCAGCCCCCCATGCCCACCAACCCTCCACTTTTCATTTTTTTTATAAAAATAAATTTCTCTTTTCCTTTTTTACCCAATTTTTTCTAGAAGATTGCATATTTATGTTATTCTCTTTCCAATCCTATCAATAAGTGTTTAATAATTTTCTAAAAATAGAATTTAATATTACTTTTTCTTTTTTTAAAAAATGTTGGGATGAAATAAAAAGCGAGTTAGGCGGGCTGGCCCGCCAACCCGTGGGCTCAGCTCGCCTAACCCGCAGGTTGAAGGTGGTAGGCTGGAATCAGCTCACCAACTTGTCGGGCTGGCAACTTTTGACGTGAGCCCAACCCACATTGCCATCTCTATCTTGTTATGCAAGTAAGTCATTGTGTTTTAGGTCCAATCCAACGTGTCAAGCCTGTTTGGAGTGGAGCCTGACCTATTTCCACCCCTAGAGACAAAGGTAATTTTGTCTCTTGATTTATTATTCTCACCCATTACCGTGTCTTTTGCAATCAAACCAAACAATTTTATGCTTATGAATCATTCAATGGTGAACCAAACAAAATCATGTAACATTATTACACTCCATTCCATTACATTGCGTACGATCCAATGAACCAAACAGGCTGCAAGGGTTTTCATCAAGGTAAGTTATAATGAAAAAAAGTATTTTAGGGAAAACAACCCATATCTATCATAAATAAATAATATAACTAATTTCCTTAATTTTTTAAAATTAGTTATCTAAATCATATATTAAATACCGTATGAAGCATATATTAAGAATTTTGTGTCTTCGACGTTTCTTCACAACCTCTCTTTGTGGTAATTGTTTCCTTTTCTTCATTTTTTGCCCTTCATTGTGAATTTGACCATTTTGTTTCAAAGATATGGACTCTTTCTGCCAATTTTGCTTCTCTTCTTGCCTGCTTCCATTCCCATCAGAAAGGTTTTTTCCCATTACTTTTATTTTAATTATGCAATTATTTTGATTTAAGTTGCAAGAGGTGAAGTTTTGAATTTAACATTCCATTGAAAGTACAGTTGTAACTACACTGGTGACGTTGATTTCAAAAAAAAAAAGAGGAATGATTTAAGTAAAAACATAAATAATAATTATGTTTAAGACTTTATTAAATATTAAATATGTACATATTTTTTAGTTGAGGTTCAAACGAAAGATACCGAGAAAAGAAAACGATTTTAATTATATTTTTTTATATGCAAAACTATCCTTTTGGATTGTTCATATTCTCTTGGAAAGAATGATATACTTCAACATATATCATATCTTTGGCTTGAAAACAATAATATGCTTCAAAATGCAATATTTCTTAGTCACAAATCACATATTTAATTTAATGCAATTGCTGCCACAACTTTAAAATTAATCCGAAAAATTATTAAACTTAGTTTTATTTAAATAACTTTTTCTTGCTAAAAAATTTATTGTCAATTTTGAAAATATCAAACTTCCCGTTACTGCAAATTGATTTCAATAAGAAAATGAACATCAAATATTAATTAAAAACGAAATCAATACACAATCACTGGTGGAGGCAAAAATGTGTCCTACATCTAGTCCCAAATACAAAATGTGTGTTTGAAAATCCGTTGGAACAAAGGAGTTTACGGATTTCAAAAAGAACTTACAGAATCCAAAAAGAATTTACGAATTTTAAGATACTTTTTATCTTGATTTATGTACACCATTGGGGGAAATATTTCCTAAACATGCACAAAGTAAGGGATCTCTGTCATGGTGGCAAATGACTAATAATATTTATTGTCACTTAGTAACTTGCACTCGTCAAGTTACCTGATAACGTTTATCCCTCAATTTTTTACATATGGTTCTCTCAATTACAAAGCTAACTCACTAATTTTTTTTTCAATAAAAATGAACATTATAATAAATTTAGTAACTTAATTATTTTAATTATAATTAATAATTAAATTTTGAAAATAATTTTGTCAAAACTAAAAAAATCTTACAAATAAAAGTTAGGAAAAAATAAAAATAAATTATTATAGAAATTGTATTTGATATATGATTATTTTTTATTATTTAATAATTTCCAACGTAGTCTTCAATTTTTTTTTTTCAATTAATTGGCTAAAGTATACTTTTAGTCCTTTATGTTTGCGTCAGGTTTCACTTTAGTCCTTTAAATTTAAAAAATGCACTTTTAGTCCTTCAAACTTAACACCGTTAGTTTCTCCTAACGGAAATTGCAGACTCATCAAACTTTACGCTGTTATTTTAGATAATTTTTTATTTTACACAATTTAAAATATCAAATTTATTATACTATTTAATTATAATTAAAATGTGAGTATACTTTGACAATGTTTTATTACACAGTTATCGATTAAATTTGATGAGTCATCATTTTCCGTTAAGAGAAACTAACGGTGTTAAGTTTGAGGGACCAAAAGTATACTTTTTAAACTTATAGGACTAAAATGAAATTTGACGCAAATATAAAGGATTAAAAGTATACTTTAGCCCAATTAATTTGGCTTTTTAGAACAGGTGGCATAATATCTTTTGTGAAACATACGAACGGTCTAGATTCTTTTAACATCATGCGTAGTGTTGTCGCCCAAATCGTAGAGGATCTGAAACTCGCAAATGCTTGACTTCCTGCCGATTCCATTCGAAAAAGCCTAGCCGCAAGGTACTCTCGAAACTCCACCCAACCCAAGGGGCTACTTTCAGACGCGGTGATCTGAAAATTTCTCCCGGCGGCGCAGTGAACGATGCCACGTACCACCACTATTGACTGCCCAGGTTGCCCTCCGTTTCGGGCTTTAACCTTCGACGCTCTTGGTCTCATTAAAGGTGATTGATTGATTGATCATATTTATGCACTGATCATCTCTTGGCTCTTACAAATTCGCATCTTGCTGTACTCACTCTTTTGATTCGCTTTTCGGTCCATTTG
>JANTPZ010091197.1:0-19315 GCA_025593235.1 Vachellia pachyceras | reverse complement strand
AAGATAACATCAAAGCATTACACATAGGTTCGGGAGGTTTCAATAACATCTCCCCCAACCCCCAACTGAAGAACATCAGGGGGGTGTTCATAAATACAAAAATTACCCACTAATCCATGGGCCATTTTGGCCAATCTATCCGCTAAGGTATTATCCTCTCTCGAAATATGTTGTACCGCAACCTTCCAATTTCGAGAAAGGAGCAGACGGGCTTCAACAATGACATCCTTGAAAGGATGGTTTCTTTGGTTTTCTCCTCTCTGTATCGATGAGAGAAGGGTGTGGGGGATATTTAAGAAATGTTTATTACATAGACAGATATCTTTTTTAGTTATCTCGCTTTTCTTCTGCTGTCTGGTTGGGGCACGATGGTTTTGTGCAATAACACGCGTAAGTTAGAACGCGGGGTCTTTGATTGGGACCATTTGGTGGCGTACGTTAGTGGGACACTCTGGATAATATTATTGTATACCGGGGGTGCGCCGAGTAGTTGTTTGCTTTTATGCTATGTTTATGGGCCTGAAAAGGTCCTTCTCTTATCCCTCTTTCTCTCGCTCATTACGTGGAATTGTGTCATCTGGCAGTGGTGTGCTCAGTTGCTAGGATGCTGCTTGCCAAAGGCAAAAATTTCACAGTTGTAACCAACCGTTGAATCCAGTGGAAGAGGGGATTCCCTCGCAAGGAGTGAACTAAAATTTAAATCACAGTTATGAAAGGTGTTTATATTTTGTGTTTTAAGGAATCTATTGAGATAAACGAGTTTATGGATTCTGAGAGAAATTTACGGAATTCATGGATTTCAAGAGGTTTTTTATGAATTTCGAAATGTTTTTTAAAGATTTTAAGATTTTTTTCTTGACTTACATGTATTGTTAGGGGAAGATTTCTGAAACATGCACATTAATGATCAACTGCACCTTAAATAGAATTACTTTAAATAAAAAATACATGTATTTAATAAAAAAAAAATTGTACAAGGATGGTAATAAATATGAAAATGGTTGATGATTAATATTTGTTAATAATATGCTTAATTATTATTCCATTGGTGGGGGAACAATGACTAATAAAAGATAATAAAAACACTACATCAAAACCCGGATCGGTCAAGTTTATCCAAATACTGGCGGCCCAATATCTTAATAGGTTTGATCATGCTTGCAATCCAGAAAATTTTGATTTGGTGTGACTCAGGGTAACTTAATCATAACTAATAGTAACTCAGTCAAGTTTATTCTTTAAAAAATTGATTTTTTATTTGTAGTTTTATTGTATTTAGACCATCTTTAACCTGAATTATTGTTTCAATTTGTCATCATATTGAGCATTTCTTACTTTATTTTTTTATTATTAAATCAAATTACCACCGATTATATTTAGTGTTTCATTATTTTATTACTTCAAATAATTGTAAGAATAAATATTATTGTTAAAATTATATTTTATTATTGATACAATCCAACAATTGTGTGACACATGTATGGGTCAAAACATTATATCTTTAATATTTTTTCATTTAAATATTATTATATTAACTTATTTATTATCATTTTTATTTAATTATATTACCTTGGATAAAAGAATCACTTGGCTCTGGATTTTAGTTCCTTGAGTTTATAAAATATTTTAAAAAAAATTATAACTTTAATCTCGCAGATCTCAAATGACTACTTTTTGCGTCAATCACTGTTGTTTAAAAAATTAAGTTTAAAGTATCGGTTTTTGTAAGTGTCTTGTCGCCATGTAAAATTTCAAAGTTGACATGTTTTTTTGTAAATAATGGTCTTATGGTCAAATAATTGAAGACACTCCATTTACATGTTTAGGATTATGATTGGGATTGGGATAACCACTCACATGATTTCTGTTCAATGAGTTGGCGCTTTTGGTCGTAGCGTGGTTTCGTTGAGTGTCTTTGACAACCAAGAGTTTAAATCAACATTATCAAAATCGGACCGGTGACCAAACCGGATAAGGTAGTGAGTTAAGGGTCAGTGGGTCAGACCGAAGTCAAACCGGTGAGGAATACAAAAATTAAAAAATAAATATTATCATACATTAGCACAATTAAACCATCCACAATTAAAAATTACAAAAATTAAGTAGTAAATCCCATTACTAACAAATTAATAATTACCAAATCAATCATATACCTGTATGTTATCTATTATCTAACATTATTTACTGTTTCAAAATATTCATCATAACAAAATATCAACATATAAATATGGTAAAAGCTTCTGTTTTTTATTTTTTAACTTTCAAATTTGAAAAAATTCATCATTTTTCTAAAAATTAATTAAAAAAATGAGTAGATAACTATATATAGACGTGATAGTAAGCATGTGTGGGGAATGTGTTCTATTTTTTAATATTTTTACCTTTTAAACTTTTTAAAAAATAAGTTTTTTAATTTTTAAAAAATATTTTTTAAAATAAAAGGGAAACCGGGTCGACCCCGGGTTAGGCCGGGTCAATCCGGGTTGACCCCAACCCGGGGTTATTTAATGAACCGGACCAGACCAGAGGCCGGTTCGCCAGTTTCCGGTCCGAACCGGCCGGTTCGGTCCAGGTTTAATTACCTGGGTTTAAACGCATGTTCAACAGTATTTTTCTTTAAAACGAAACAATCTTCTTCACATATTTATCTAATCTTACGTAAGAGCACTTCTTTACCGCGTTTCCAAACTGACCCAATATTTACACAACTCTATGTCTCACTTTTTGCAAATATAAAGGGGTTAATGTTACAATCTACTGTATAAAAACTTAATTTGTTGTTTGTGAATAGAAGAATATGAAAAAATCACAATTAGGTTTAAATTAAAAGATATAACCTGTGGTAAGTTCTAAAGATTTGTTAATAAAAGATAAATGAAAATGACTCAATAACAAGTAATTATGGTAATTATTACTTGAAGTATGTTTGATTCTCTGATAAATTATTCCCATGAAGTTATAGATTAGAACCTATATTGGTTTTTAGTTGGCAAAAAAAAAAGAAAGAGTTGAAAAAAAGAGTTGAAGCTCATGAAATCAATAACACAATTGCACACTAAATTGTAGGATATATGTGTTCTTTTTTGACTAAATTCTAATCAGATACTTTAGATTCACACCAAAAATTGGTTTAGTTTTTTTAATGATTCAATGTAATGATTGTGTTCAGGTCAAAAAAAAAAATGTAATGATCGTGCAATTAAATATTGAAGAAATATGTTTACCATGATTTTTAAATATAAAATTAAAAAAAATCACATGATGAGGAGGTTTATTTTAATTTCAAAATACACATGGTTATATTAAACTATTAAAATTAAGTAAATATTTATCTATAAGTTTATTTCAATTTTAAAGCATACAAAATATTACTAATTAAATGGTTGTAATTTATATGAACTTGTTGATTTACACGTTTATTTTGATTTTAAATATGAAAATAATTATAAATGTGTTTTGTTAGTATTTCGTTACAAGGATATTTTCAAGTTTGATAGATCAACATTTTTTCATGAAATGGAAATGATGATGTTGGAATTGAATGACTAGAAACATGTGTTAAATTTAAGCAATTAAATTAAATTCAATATAAACTAATGAGAGTAAGCATGCACCTTTTTTTTTATTTTTTATTTTGACCAAAGGGCCAAAAGGGGTCAATTAAAAGATTCAAACATTGGACAAAAAATCAAGTGCAAACAGTGAAATTCAGTTAGGATACGTTGAATGGAAGTGCATGGTTGTAAATTGGTAAAATATTGAAGGATATAATTGGTAAAAAATCTCACTTCTATGGAACTCAAACCAGTTTTAGGTTATGGAATCCAATTCCAAAAATTTGATGGAAGTGGTACGCACGTGGAAGCGATAACCAATGAAATAAATAGTCTAAATTTATATTTCAATTCTGATTTTAGATACTCAATTCCAATGTACCAAAATGGGTATTATTATTTGAAAAAATTACAATGAAGGGCTATGAAAAAATAATATTTATTTCAAATGACCGTAAAAAAGGTTATAGTTTAGGAAGGCCAAGTATTTAGATATAAATTTAACAATATTAAATCACTACTATTCAAATGTCCAATATTTTCTCTTATATTATGAATTTTTTAAAAAATTCAATCATCCTCAATGTATTTTGACTAGCTATCTCTTCCATTTCCTTGTATTTTAAATCTTCAAAGTTTAATTAAATACCAAACGATAAAAACAATTGAGATAACTGAATTAATTTTATCATATTTCCACGTGATTAAGTTTGTTTAACTATAAAATAGAAAATTAAAAACAAGTTTTGTTACCATATTTTTTAAAAAATTAATTAACCGCATATTCTTACCCTGATTCCATTTCTTGGTCTTTCTTACTTTTAAGTTTTTTTAAAAAATAAGCAAATCATTTAACCTACCCAACCAATAAGCTTGATTGAGTTGGATATGTTAACACCGTGTTGATTAGGTCAACTAACTTATCAAACTTAGAATCGATTTATCGGTTTCCGACTTGATCCGACCTGCTCACAATTTTAGTTATTTGATTCTTAATTTTGTACACCAGACAAATTAGTTGAAAGAACTTCATTATTCATTGCAAGTTTTTAAAGAAGAGCTGTGAATGACGGTGAATATACCTGACGTCCCTTAAAAATGTGGTTTAAAAATTTTGATTATTACAAATAAATATAGGGTTTGTTTGGAATTCCGTTTGGAAAAGTTAAACATGCATTAAATGGTATTTTTTCTCAAAATGATGTAATCTCATTCACAATTTTACATCGTAAATGGTAAAAGCGTTTCTCCCTTGCATTTCCAAATGGCCCGATAGTTTGATGCATAAATTCAACTGCAATATTGGCCAACGCATGTGCTACAATTCATCCATGGGAGTCAATCCCCTCTTAGTCTAGACTTTTCTTTCTGTCGGGCTTGGCCCTCTCTTGTAACCAAAAAAAAAATATTGGCCAACGCAGATAAATTAAGTTTAATATAATAAGAAGCTACAACATCAGATAAGTGACTCAAAATCCATCCTAATCTCGAATGAAATTTAACTATATATTAAAATACTCGTCCCTTCTCTCTCATCCCTCTCTGACCCAAGCCTCTTCCTCCGACAGCTAATTCTAACGGCCTCCCTCTCCAACACAGGCGTAGGCAAAAAATTTCCCAAGCCCTGGCAGCTTCCTACAACCTCTGAGCAACGACGCTTGATCAGTGCACAACCTTTGCCTTTCCCCGTCGTCGAAGCCTCCTTCTGTCGCTGTCATTTGGGTTTCTCAGACCTTGCGATGCTTCTGTCTTTCTATGGCTTTATGGTTCTGTTTTTTTTTTGGGGGCAAAATCTAGCTTTACGGTTCTGGGATCAATCTTTCCATGATAGCTAAGCTCAATTGAGATCTTCTGAGTCTGATAGGTGCTTGGAGTTCTCAGTCCAGACATGACCAAATTATCATTCCAAAGCTTTGATGCCTCCACGCCATCATCGCCTCTCTCGGATTTGGGCTGTTGATTTTTGAGATGAATTTTTTTCAATGCTTATTGTGAGTGTTTGATTGGGGTTTGTGCTCTATCATCGAGAATGATTATTTTTTTGGTTTGATTATATTGTATTTGATAATGTATTCCAGTTTTCCGGTGACGGTTGCCATGACTTCAGGTGAAGGTGGGTGAGTGAATAGTAATTCTGATGTTTAGATCAGCCCTAATATTAATCTTTTAACGTTATAAATATTAAATTAAAATAACATTCAACTTCTTTTAACATAAAAACATATTTTAAAATCATTTCCATTTTCATGAAATGTGACATAAGAAAAGAACAAATTAGCGTGTCCAATAATTTTTCCATTTATCTCAGACAATTTCTTTTTTTTTACCAGATCTCAGAAAATTTCACACCCTTTATCAACTCAAGTATAGATCAAATACATGAATGGCTTGTTTGGTTAGCCCGTTTGGGCAACCAAAAGCCATTCCTACGCTTACCGAGATAAAACTTCTCTCATATATTTACCTCAAAATCTGTGTCCGTTCTCCCAACGGGCTATCCAAACAGAGCTGAAAATGTTTATACACTTATTAAATATTTTACTCTTAACTGACTTGCAAAAAAATGAGAATTATTTTTGTTTCATCCTCACAATCTTAAACTCAGATTAATAGATAGATATTATTAGGCACCAGACAGGTATTACAATAATAAAACAGACAAAAATGCATTATAAAAAAATTATTTAGGGCAATAAGAAATTACAATTCAGATTTAGAAGTACCAAACCTCGCATTACTGGCAATCAAAATGCTTTTATTTGGAACATGAATTTAGGGTAACAAAGACCCGGTTCTTTGTTCGTGGAACCCAACACGAGGCCCAAACTAACCGGTTCACTATAAAGCCCATCCACTAGTTCCCATCTAGCATCTCTGCCCTAGTCGTCCACTCAGCCTCCGGGAGAAGGTGCACAGAGATCCCCCGCCTCCATTCACCGTAAGTTCTATCCCTCCAATATCTCATTACAGGGTTTATAGAAGCATGTACTGGGATCTAGTTATAGATGTAATCTTTGCGAATTTCTATTCTCACCTACTCATTGCTGATAAAATCCCTTTGGTTCTGTGCGTTGGGTTATATTTTCTTAATAATCTGTTGTACCTGGAGAAGATCTAAAATTCGCTTTGATTCATACTGAGATTGTAGTCATATCAAACACTTGCATGGAATTCTTTATGTGCATATTGTAGAAGCAAAGGAATCATCCACATTAGAAATGGCAGTCACACTGGCTGATGTTAACTCTGCTTCTGGCTTGAAAAAGCTTGATGAATACCTTCTCACCCGCAGTTATATAACTGGGTAAGTAGCTGTTTTGTGTTGCTTTTTCTATTTTATTCGCTCCCCCATCTGTTTCTAAGCGACGCTCATTTACTATCTCTCTCCAGGTATCAAGCCTCAAAGGACGATATTACAGTATATGCAGCCTTGTCTAAGGCCCCATCTGCTGAATATGTGAACGCTTCCCGGTGGTACAAGCACATCGATGCTCTGTTGAGAATCTCGTAAGTTCTATTCCCATGCATGATTATGTTTTGAGTGGGGTAATTGGGTGTTGCTACTAGATGAATCTGACAAGCCCATGGCATGTTTTTATGTCTCAGTATGTGATTTCCCCGATGTTCAATGAATCAAAATTTTACACCGTATGTCTTAAGAATTGTTGTCAACGTCACTAGTTTCATGCTTGCTATTTGATCTATTCTTCATCTTGGACATACAGGGGTGTATCTGGTGACGGATCGGGAGTCAAAGTGGAGGGATCTCTTCCCGTAGCAGACGAGACCATTGCCACTCCTCCACCTGCTGACACAAAGGCAAGTATTTTCCTCAATTTTATTCAGGTCTCAAATTATATATTAAATGGGTTCACAAATGAATTAATGTAATATGATTTGATTCAAAACTTGTTTTCAAAATTTGAATGTGCATAAATTCATTGTTCTACTTGGTTCTTTTTGGAAAACTCATAATAATAAATGACTAAATATAATATCTTATTCAGGCCACATCTGCTGAGGATGATGATGATGATGTGGATTTGTTTGGTGAAGAGACAGAAGAAGAGAAGAAGGCTGCTGAAGAAAGGGCAGCTTCTGTGAAGGCATCTTCAAAGAAGAAAGAATGTAAATTACGTTCTTACTGATTTTATGTTTTTTGGCCAAACTTGCTGATTTTAACTTAACTTCCTCTGGGTTCTGACATTTTCTTCTAACACCTGCTTTATGAGTAATGGCTTTTTGGTGATTGGATTACCAGCTGGGAAGTCATCTGTGTTGCTGGATGTGAAGCCCTGGGATGATGAGACAGACATGAAAAAGCTTGAAGAAGCAGTGAGAGGAGTTCAGATGGAAGGACTGCTTTGGGGTGCCTGTAAGTTAACATTTTCTTACCATATTACTTTAAATTATTAACGTATCGTCCTTTATACTTGTGATAACATACTTTTGTTGTGGACCATGCTGCTCGCAATTCTACCAATATCATTGTCACAGCCAAACTTCAGCCTGTTGGGTACGGTATCAAGAAGTTGCAAATCATGCTTACTATAGTGGATGACCTGGTCTCCATTGACAACCTCATCGAGGAGCATCTCATGAGCGAACCAATTAATGAATATGTCCAGAGCTGCGACATTGTGGCCTTCAATAAAATCTGTAAGTATATTCTAAATCCTACTTGTTTAGTATAGAGATATTCCTGAAGATTTAATTTATTTAGTGGGGGACATGCAACTTATGATCCACGATTGATACTTGGTTCTAATGTCCGGTAACTTATGTTGCAGAATGTGAGATTCGGTTGACTTGGATGGTCCTGCCAACGGGTGAGACGTTTCTAGTGTTAAGATATCTCTAGTGCTAGTTTTGCATCTTGAGATGTTTCTCTTTCTAGAAGCCTCCGTTACTTTTGTAGTGTGTTATATTTCGTCAAGTGCCGTTTTATTTCGTTATTGTTGCCCATTCGCATGTATTGGTCACGTTTTTCCATATATGAGCATTCAACTTTTTGAAAATGTGAGACTTAATATTAAAACTCTGCTTTTTTGAATGCGATTTAACATAATTGGCTCCGTTTAGATAGCCCGTTGGGGAAACGGACACAGATTCCGAGGTAGTTTATGTGAGAGGAAAAGTGTCTCGGTAAGCGCACCCGTTGGCAAAATGGGTTAAACAAACATAGCCAATGTTTTAGGATTTTCAAGTAGTTTTCTTTAGGATTTGAAGGTTTATGTGAACTAGGACAGATTACAAAGAAATGAGTTTATTGCTTAGAAATTTCCAAAGCAATGTCGTATTGAGGTAATTCCGAGCAACATCATTGGAGAAACCACCAAAATTGAAAACGGACCAGAAATGCAATGTCGTAGATTTATTATCCTGTAGAAATTGAGGTACCGTTGAGCATTAGCCCCATGTTTAAATGATTGTTCGAGGTGTTGGAAAAAAAAAAAAAGATTGTTCGAGGTAGAGTTAAGTACTAAATCTACATTTGAAAGGAGGGAAAAGCGGGGGCAGAGAATAGAGGAGGCCACATTTACTAGTTTAGGGAGTTTCCCTCATGGTATTATCTCCCTCATTCTCTCCCCATCCAAACAGAGTAAATACAAAAAATGTAAAATTTAAACTTTACTTCATCATGTTATGAAGACTAAACCTACTAGCCACAATCCTAGTTGGTGGTAGAAACATGTTTTTAATGTGTCTATTTGGCTCAGAGTTGATAGAATTTAAGCGTATGTGTTTAACAGTGCTTTTTATAAAATGAAATAATCTTTTTTACATATTTACTTTGAATTGCGTAAAAATAATTCTTTACCGCGTTTTCAAATTCTTTACCGCGTTTTCAAATGGGCCTAAACCTTATCCCCATCATATGGTGTATGAATTTATTGACAGACTAAACTGTTAAAACACTGGCTTCCTTCAATTACGAAGCCAGCCATTGGATTTATTACCACTAGACTTGAAAACGACAAGAAAGGACACTTCAACGCAATGAGGGAAGGTCAGGATCCAACAAAGCGGGAAACTCCCATGACTATGGATATGCGATCAAGCCAACATTGTGAAATTTTATTTCCCAAATATGCACTGCCCTAAAATGAGACTTAATTCCCTGAATTTCGAGAAACACAACGCCCAGTGGGCTTCTTGTTGGCTTCTAAATGACTGAATTTTCAAGGTAGAGAGACTAAATGAAAACAAGAATATCTGCATTATGGTGAAACTAAATGTTGTTCTAAATAGTTCTTCACCGTTGGATCTCCTTGAGATTTGTGTCGATGATCTAATGGTGAAGAAGCTCAAAACACATGCTACGCAGAAAACATGAAGTAATATTTAACCACGCAACGGAAACAAAAAAGAAAACAGAATATTGCACTGCCCACTAATTCTTAACTCAATAGTTCCTAGCTCCTAATTCTAAGATACTACATTCTTACCTATGCAACATTACAAGTCTTCGAGGGCTGGGTAGTTGCCCCTCTACGCAATGCTTAGCCATTAGCATTTTTCAGTCGTGCAATAAGCTCATCCTACAAATTTTATTTTTGTAATGTTAGTAAAGTCCAACACCCAGAAAAGAATAAATAAAACGGGCAAGAAATCTGAAAATTAATCAGCCATCACTATATGCCACTTCACATCCCTATCAACTGGAATGAAGTAGGAGATATTTCAAGAACTTGTTGCTATAGGTTTGGAACGCCTATAGACCATACAGCACATGCTACTCTGGAACCAAGGGTTGCTGGTTAAGGAAAAATAAAAGCAACCGAGATTGTGAAATGAACTACTGTATGCATGCATTTTTGTCTTGATACTTGCCTTCTTTCCTTTGGGTGGAAGGCCTTTAGCTTTCAAGAGAGCTCGAAGCCTCTCTACAGTCAAACTCTGCAAGTCCCTTTCCCTAGTAGATGTTCGGCTGTTCGATCCCTCTGCAAATTGGAAAGCCAAAAAAGACAAGGAATAAGTTATAAATCATGCACTGCAGACCACAAAAATATGCAGAGCAATACATTTCTAAGGCTCAGCTTAATTATATGTGAATATACGGAAACCACAAACCAACAAGTTTTTTGGTAGGTGAATTTTCATTTGTGAATTAGGATTTACGAGTACATAGACAAGAACAAGGACTACACCCCCATATTAAGGCAAGACAAACATCAAATTTAAAAGATAAAGTTGAGACAGCATTGAATTATTGTAAATTAATTAATGCACCAGTATACATGATACGCTAAGTGGTGTAACAATTAGCCAAAAGAAATTCCAAGAACAAGGGATACCATGCACAAAGCGAGATAAAGACAACTATTGTCCGGTTAAAATCCTTTTCTAACATCAACTCTAAACTATTACTATAACACCCATAGCAAACATGACTATTCAACATTATGTATGTTCTGGAGTTTAAATTGTATCTCAATACTTCTTCTACAAGTATTGGGAATCATGCTTGAGAGGTGTCATGTACAAGCATCAAAATATACCGGACAGAAAAAATAACCCAACTTTCGGATTTATCCATGAGAACTGGGAACAAAAGTCATATTATAAAAGGCACCATGAGCTAATAATATCGATGACAATAAATAAATAAATAATCACTCTCATTATTAAGAAACACAGGTGAGCATATACGAGTGCATTAACGTGACAGAGAAGTATAGTAACACACCTAGGTTAAAACCAAATATAAATACTATATACAGCGACCATATGAATTCACCTTGTCTAGAGTTCACTTGAATTTGATTATTCATTCTCTTTGATGAAGCTCTGGTATCTAGAATCTTTTCACCGGCCCTGATAAAGATGAGGGCGGCAACATTTAAAATCACTTGACTAAGATAAAATATACATTCTGTAATTGTGAAGATGCAAGAAATTGTTCACATGAAGTGATAGAGTCCTAAGTATGAAAATATAAAATACTGAAGATAAATGGAAAACAAGAAGATATTTCTATTAAATAATGAAGCCAGTATCTAACTCTCACTATCTAACAGACCAAGGATAAATTTCTATTGAGTAAAGTAAGAATCTTACTCTACACACTCCCAACAGCCAAATCAAATAGAGTCTAAACTAAACTTTAATCAAATAATATATTATTTCTCAAATCAAGCTTATCATATGAGATAGCTAGGATATTTATAAGAGATGGTTACAACAATAAAATAATAAGAAAAACCCTAAAAACTAGGAAACAACCCTCCTAAACAGAATTGACGTTGGAGGAACATCCAAGGGCCTAACGGTCCACTTATTCAGCTACCCTCTATTAAATAAATAAACAGACTCCTGCAATAATTAAATAAAACAATTTCAAATTCCAATCCCCTTTTTCTCATCCGATGGTTATGCGGATATGGATCCTTACCATGAAGGCTAATATGTAGTAGAACAAAGTTATCGAGAAGGATGTTCACAGAAGAGAGTAAATGCAGATATTCCTATTGAAAAACTTGTTTATAGATCATATCACATTATATCATTACAAAATCATGCTTTCATAAAAAGTGGGATTGATCCCTCTTCCTTGAGCTCTCAGTTCCCTCCTTTGAATTGGAGTCACACTTGTGTTTATTCAGCATGAGTGATCTAATCAGTATGTTTTGTTGATTCGTCTTAATGTATTGGTCCTCTTCATATGCAACAGATTCAGAAATTTTACTAAGCAACAATTATCCACTCTAGAAAACATTCAGATTTTGTAGAAATGCACAGAATTGATAGCTAGCACATATAGAATGAAATCCAAGTTTAAAAGCATAAATAGTGACGGATTTAACAACAGTATTGTATAATAAATAATAACAACAGTTGATATGGACTATGGAGCACATATTAGCCTTCATGATGGGTATAAATTTTACCTTAAGAAATCCAAGACAATGAAGGTTGGCCAGTTTAACAAAGGCAAATTTTACTTTGAAGATTGCACTATTACACTTCATTATTATCTTCAAAGTAAATTGTCCAAAAAATTCTGATATCACAAGTTTTGAAAATTTTTTGAACAATGTAAACAAGCAATTTCACATAGTAAGTTTTCTATGCATGTTAGCACTTTTCAGCATTAAATTGATCGCTTGCCTATTGATATGCCAACAATATAGAAGGACCCGGGTAACAAAGCATATATTAGACTCTACCATCTCAAAGTAGATGCCATAATGGACTCAATAATATTTCAATAAAATGATAACATTCATCAACAGGGCATGTTATAAGCAAATGAGAAGCATCTGAACCTGGTCAAGTATAGCATTCCTAATGGGCACAAGAAAGACAGGTGTAGGAAACTCATGAGCTATATGATGCACCACAACATATCAATTAAGCTTAAGTGGCACTTCTAAAGTAGGAAAATCTATCTTTTCAAAATGAGAGACTCTTTCATTTGTTATGGTATGCAGTACAATCTAGAACAGTCAACAACATGCCAAAATAATTCAAGAAGAGTGTATGAGCAGACCTGGCGGACAGCTATCATGATCACAAATATAAACCCGCATCCCACCCTGCATAGTTGTTTGCCAAACATGGTTAGAAAACCAAGCTCAAACAATAGGATATAACATAGGGTAATCATGATAGTACAAAAAGATTCAAGAAATATGTGCGTATGGGAAAGTCAGAATAAACAAATCACTAACTTTCATCATTGGAAGTAAAGAATATATGAGAAACAAGGTTTCTACCATATTCAAGGAGTTAGAAAAACATTCATGAGAATTTGCATCCGTGAGATCACCACATCCAAGTTTATGTGCCTATTTCTTTGGTATAAATTAAGGACTCGATCTTTCCCAGCCATAAACCATTTATGGGACTTATGCCACAGCACACTCTTCAGTGTTCCTGAGTTAAATTCCACTATAAATCAGAGTCACTTCTTAGGAAAAAGGAATGAACGAGTGAGAGAAAACTCCCAGTTCCTTCTTAGGAAAAACGGTTAATAAATGAATACAACTACCCATGTGATTAACAGAACCTCTTTAAGATCCCATCAATTAACAGCACCCCATGTTCCCCATCATAAAAAATC
Organism: Vachellia pachyceras; assembly: GCA_025593235.1. Classification (NCBI taxonomy): domain Eukaryota; kingdom Viridiplantae; phylum Streptophyta; class Magnoliopsida; order Fabales; family Fabaceae; genus Vachellia; species Vachellia pachyceras. The sequence goes on along the minus strand of JANTPZ010091197.1, from coordinate 5,695 downwards.
CTACAAAAGTTCGAAACTTCAAATTCCAAGGTCTTCCACTTGAATAACACAGTATTCTGACGGCCCTGCTGTCCTAATATCTCGCACAAAATGCCAATGCCGTCTCCAAGATGCCTAAAATCAATTGTAACACTAAAGTAAAAATGGAATAACATCAGCACTGCACCCTATAAAAAACATAAAGCATCCATATTCCGAACTACATTCGATAATTGACATTAAATCAGTTAGCTTCACTAATTAATATGAACAAACAAGAAATTTAAGCGAAAAATAATACCGCAGGCATATAATCCAATAAATAAACACTGCAAAGACCAAAAAGACAACATATTACAGGAATCGAAGAAATGACGGTGGATGAGAAGAGGCCACGAGAGGGGAGATTGGATAGGAACTCCAAAGCCGCAGATGGTGATGGATTTGAGTCGGAAGAGTGCGAAGACGAGCCCTCCATTGAGGAACCAAAGAAGAAACCCTCGAAGTGAAAAACACAGTAGGAGGAAGAAGGAAAGGAGTCGATTAAGGTCTTCGAACCGAAAGTTGAGAGTGACTGTTGCCGCTCGCGACCCCTTATGCTGAAGCTCTGAGCTAGATATACGGAAAGTGCAACTCGTCAACAAAATTTTGGACTCCCCATGGACTCTTTTCGCTCCATCCTACGACTCAAACAATGGATTCTTGATTTCTCTGCCTTTTCTTTTCCAATATTACAAATACGGACGAGCCCTGTGTTCTTGGCCAAAAGTTCGTGTTTCTTGTACAAAACCAGATGAAGTAAAAAAAAATATTTTTACTTTGAACTTTATGTGTATGACAATAAAAAACTGTTGATAAATGCTCCATATATATACACAGAATTCTTGTATAAAAATTGTTGATAATTGTATCGAGACAAGTTTTTCATTCAACGTTTTCTTCTATTCTTTTTAATATATCATGTGCTATTTGAATTAGTAATTGAAGTTACATTTTCACAATTTACGAGATAAGTATGTGAGAAAAATTTTATTTAACACATCACATCTTTTTACTTGAGGATGCTCATTACTCAACTTTTTCGGTCTAATATTACCTTGTAAATCTTAAATAAAAGCAATGTCAGCTCAGAAATTAAAATAGAAACCATGTCACACTTAAGTTTAAAATATGATCCCTTGATGTTAAAGAATGTTAAATTTGACAAAATTTGCTGACTTGAAATCTCCAATTTGACTGTTAATGAACAATTGTTGTTTGAGTTTCTCAAGTTGGGGCAAAATTGCTCCATTTTTAACTTTTAAAGCAAAATTACACACAAAAAACTTAAGATACTCAATACATCTAAGCGAAAACTTTTGAACAAAAAACTGATATTAACCGTTTTCCTAATTTAAAGAGAAGAAAGAAGTAGGAAAAGGAAGAGAACTGGCCAGAGATATTTTTGGTCTTGTACTGGCTAATCTGGCGATGGAGAAATGGGAAAGTACACAATATGAGTCTTTTGTGGTTCCTCTGAATGGAATTCAAATCGCACATCAGGTGGTGGAAAGAAGTAAAATGAGGAGGTGTAATGATCTGTTCAGAGAAGGTAAGGAAGTGGAAATCTTGGTTAAATGGGAACCCCCTCCCTCAGACTGGTGTAAGTTAAATACGGATGGGTGGAGTGCTGGAAATGGAGAAGGAGGTTGTGGGGGAGTTCTAAGGGGAGACTGTAGATAATGGCTTAGAGGATTCTCAATGAAACTTCCAGGCAGGGATCCGATGGAGGCAGAATTGATAAGTCTTACAGAAGGATTCAAAATGTGCTGGGAGATGGGATTTGATAAAGTTATAGCAGAATGTGATGCGGAAAGGATAGTAAAGGCGAGCAAGGGGAATTATCAGCTGACTGGATATGCTCACTTACAGGGAAAGTTGAAGGACCTGCTGTCACGGCAATGGGATGTGCAACTCATACATGTTTTCATGGAAGGAAATCGATGTGCTGACAAGCTTGTTGCAATGAGTCAACTGCAATTGTGTCAACGGAAAGTTTGGATTAGTCCGCCGAGGGAGATTGCACAGACGCTGGAGGAAGATAGGGTGGGAATTCCGTGTGTTAGGCGAGTGAGAATGTAATTGGGCTGGACTTTCTTTGTCATAAAAAAAAACTGATATTAACCCGGTCTTTAGTCATTGACCTTGAAAACATAGGATACATTACAAAAAATAGAAAGGTAAAATTGGAGAAAAGCCCCCAATTAATAATTGTATTAGATGAAAAAGACTTAAATTTACAGATTACCAGTGTTTTCCCAAGAAAAGAAAGTCTTAATCTGAGGGATATGAAACACAACCATGTAATTACAATATAGATGCATGTAATTACATTTTTGCATATTCAAACAATGGAATTTGCCCACGATGCAATGCAGGAGCATCTGGATCACTATTTAAGTCCAATCCAAAAGGTTGAATTATATTTTATTTTCCAACTCCCTGCAGCAAATTCCCTCACTCTGCTTTCCTCAAATTGATTCATTCATTAGTTCAATGCATTAGGCTTAGACCATGCAAATTGATTCTTCCTATCTATAAACATCTACGTGAGCAGCCGGTGCAGGTTGGAGATGGCATTGCCTTTCTGCTTCTTCTTTCATTCAGAAAAGAAGACAACAAGAGAGCGAAGTCAGCGGGAAAATGGTTGCAGGATTCATGTAGCACATAGGTCGAACCATGTAGCTTATTTCCAATTGAGTAGGAAATCTCAATCTCCTTATCTTGAACTTTCTCTCCTTGGGGTAGTTGGTTTAGCTTAAAATAGATGTTTTTATGCTTTACGAGACAACTTCTACTAACATTTACACCGTACAACATAAAATCACTTGAAATAACTAATAAGTTAATTCAAACACAAACGAATCTTTTCCCTTTTCCTTCAATAACAAACCAGAAAACTTTTAAAAAGTGCAGGAACTCCCAACACCCTTGCCCTTGAAAATAAGAAACCATGATACTACAGCGTTCCATAAATAAGCATCCAAGCCAAGGAATTAACTCACCTGACAAAGCCTTTAAAATGGGTAAACCTGATCTAGGGAGAAAGGAGACGATAACAGTCACATAAACAAGAAGCAAAGGACAGAAAATGTACATCACAATATGGCAACATTATCCATGCAAAGAAACTGTCTACTGATGTCCATGAGTTCCGTATCCTGTCAATAGTCACCACAGACTAAAAATGGTGTCTCAGAAGCAGATTTGGCACGATTTTCAATGTTCCTCTGATTTTTTAGATGCTCGACTTCTCTTTTCCTCAATACCGGATTGAGAAAATCTCTTCCGAAGAACCTCCAAAACATCTTCAACTATCACTTCTTTCTTTGCCAGCAAAACCATGGCATGATATAGTACATCTGCCATCTCTGAGGCAGCTCGTGACTTGTCCTCGTTATTCTCAAGTGTTTGACACAGCTCATCAGCCTCCTCTCTGTTAATACAAGTTAAGGTTACAATCTAAGATACAAGTTTCTATGTGATTGATCAGCATTTGTTCTTCAAGCATAGGAATTTATAAGAAAAATAAGTAGAATTTAGAGAAAACCATTATACAAAAGCAATTTCACAAAATGGTTGGAAAGATTTTCCATGTCAACAGAATAACATGATCACAAATACCTTACCGGATTTTGGAGCACAGCAAATTATGGTCAAGCAGTAATCGCTTTGTCCATGAAGGCTTTCCAGTGTCTCCTTGTGCTAACTCTGCTTTGCGCTGGGAGATTGTTGACTCTAATGCATACAATGAGGTTAAAGCCAATCTACTTCCTTTGGCCTATCACAGATAACTCAAACGGTCAAACCAGTTAATCACTTAAAAAATAAAAAATGCAATGATTGATTGATTGATTGAAGCTAACCTCTTGCTCTTTTAACAAGTCAAAGACTGATGTATAATAGCATGTCTCCGACCCAGTGTGACAGGTTGGCCCATCAGGCTTCCCAAGGTATATAATCTAAAACACAATTATTACAAAAGAAAAGCAATTACATTCCATTCGAACAATTAAAGGAGAAATAAAACAATTCAGTGTGAAGAGGAAAATAGAGTCTTACAGAATCGCGATCACAATCAAGGAAGACATCATGAACATCAATAAAATTATTATAGGTCTCCCCCTTTGTCCATAATGATGACCGTGACCGGCTATAGAATGTTGCCTTCCGAGAGGATATGGTTGTAGCTAGAGCATCTCTATTGGCAAAACCTTGCATGAGTATGGCTCCTGTGTCCACATTTTGAGCAATTGCTACTGCCAAACCTTTGCTGTCCCATTTCACGCTGTCTAGAGGTAATTCAACCTGAAACGAGTTTAACCTGTAAGAATGTCTCAAGACACAATCACACCTAAAGGCAAGTTACTGCTATCACTTGATAAATTCCAACTAAAGTAGGGTGATTTTTACCAGTTGACTCGATCACTAGGCCAACTCAAACAACACTTGTTTGGGAACACCGTTTCCCTAACGGTACACGCAAGCCAAGACAAAACCATCTTAAAATCTGTAAAAACCATTTCAAAATCCATAAAAACCATTTTGAAATCCGTAAAACCATCTTGAAATCCGCAAATTACCTTGGAATCTGTAAACTTGTTTCTCCCAACGCAATTCCCAAACACTATGTATTACAAAAATGAAAGCAGAATCAACTCAAGAGTGCTACATAACAATAGTAGGAAATACAAAGATAGGACCACCTAAATAGTCAACCAGGAACCAACTCCTTGGGCCCGTTTGGGAATGCGGTAGAGAAGTACTTTTACGCAAGCCGAGGTAAATATGTGGAGGAGATTATCTCGTTTTACGGAAAAACACTGTTGAACGTACTTTTGGGGAGTATATAAGCTTTACCAAACAAGCACCTTGTCTATAACATCCTGCAGCTTCAGCTTATGTAGAGAAATAATCAATCAGTATTACACTAGTTTGAAAGCTCTAAGTTTCAATCTCAGTGAAATAGAAAATCTAAATTTTAAAATGTTAGGCTCATAATAGAATGGACAGGACTCGTAATGATTGGATAAGTTAGAGTGAAAACTATTGAAGAGAAAATGGTAAAAAAACTCCTCATTCTACTTGTATTTTATGATTCCATCCTCACATCATGATGTCTATGGAACATAAATGAAATAGTGTAGGATCGCAAACTTTGTAAGGCTATTTTCGGTGACCGCTTCCTTAGAGAAAAATGGATGCATCCTGTCACGCTAGTAACCCTTAAGAGCCCATTCATGAAGTAACGATTTCAACGACTGGAATATGCCACCCAAAAACAGAAGATGGGGAATGTGTATTTTATAATTTCTTTTTCTATATTGATGAATCACTTGAAAGCGATGTTTACTTGTAATAAAATGGTTCAAAGACAAAACACTGGCTTGCTTAATGATAGTGCAGCATGGTTCACACATAGATTGAAGCTACCTGAAGTATTATTAAATACCTTGGGGTCGATGGAAATATTTCTCTCTGATTGCTGAATTGAAGCAAAGGCTACACGAGGGCGTCCCCTCTTAGAATTGTATGTGCTGCAGTCATGGCGAGAAAGATACAGATTGGTCTTGCGCAAAACGGTCGCAGATTGAAGCATGTGAGCATATGGAACAGCCATTCAAACAAACAAATGCAGATTCTCGCACTGACACTTGCAGCCTTTGCGATTGGAAAT
>JANTPZ010091196.1:0-21881 GCA_025593235.1 Vachellia pachyceras | reverse complement strand
AGAGAGAGAGAGGTTTGAGCAAACCAAGGTGAGGGGTTAACGATTGCAGAGTGGGATGGTGCATGCAAAGCAAGTAGTCAGACTGTCATCATAGCCTCCCCGGCCGGTTGGCTCTCCTTTTCATGTCACAATCTTTGACTATTTCCACCCTTCTCTCTCCCCCGAAGTAAGCCCACCAAACCAAACCGCTCGGTCGATCGGTTTGATCCCGAGTTACTTCTAAATTAGTTTGGGTTAATCAGTTTGATCCAAACCCGAAGTTAGAACATATATCAGATTGAATTGAATGTTAATTATCAGTTTTCGATCCAAACCAGTTGGCCCAAGTCTGATTTTAATAGTGCCCTTTTGTAGCTCGTGCACACATTCAAATATTTTCATTAATACATCCCATTGGTACCTCGTTACCACCGTAAGGTCTCCTCGCAGGGGTCCAGATTAGTCTAAGGCCGACAATGAATCCAGGATACCCCAGGATACTGGATGATTTATACTAAAAAAATATTTTCATTAATACAGCTCTTCTATTAAAAAATAATTGCTATATTTCCTTGTCATTCTCAGTGAATCCATCCCTTTAGATTTACATAAGAGCTTATTTATTGCGTTGAGTACTGATTAATCTGCATGGAATTTGAAATAAGTCCTTGCTATACATGATTTATAAATTTTTTTTATTTTCAACAGATATTGTGTGTTTGGGAATTGATTGGAAGAAAGGAATTTATAGATTTCGAGAAAAATTTACGGAATCCAAGAAGAATTTGTAAATTTCGAGATGTATTTTATGGATTTCGAGATGATTTTTACGAATTTTAATATAGTTTTGTCTTGGCTTTTGTGTACCGCGGGGAATAAGAAATTTCCAAACTAGAACATTATAAAATATTTAACGGAAACAAGGTAAAGGCCCCTATCTGAATAATACACAATTGAGATGCTAATGCTAAATTATTATTATTTTTTAAAAAAGGTAATTCTTAAAAGATGAGAAGAGTGAGGCACATAAAGCTATCGAGCATGAATGAATATAAAATAAGCAGTTTTATTAGAAAATAGAAAAGAATCAGAATCCCTGATGGAGTAAAGAAAAGAAGCATGCATGAAAAAAGTTAAAGTACTTTAGCCTTAAGGCATACAATAGAAAATAAAAAGAAACCACCAGAAAGGCTTTGGAGGGTAAGGGGTCCTTCGCTTTTGCTTTCGGCTGTGTCTCATCAACTTAAGTCCACGTCCGTGGCTTCCCTCTCTTTTTGTTGAATAAGAAAATAAGTTCAATGCCCAAAATATCATAATGAATATTCAAACAATCACTTAACGCAAATAAGATTTGTTTAAACTTAGTGCTTGTTTGGGAACTCCGTTGGGAAAATGGATTTTACAGATTTCGAGGCATTTTGGGAATTTCGAGATGGTTTTACGGATTTCAAGATGGTTTTTATGGATTTCAAGATGGTTTTTACATATTTCGAAATGGTTTTATCTCGGCTTACGTGCATCGTTGGGAAGAATGGCTTCCCAAACAAACGCTAAGCGTGAGGTTTAACTAATTGATAAGCCCTTCATTACCTACTTAAGGAATTGCTTAAGACTTCATATTAAGCAAGTGTTGCTGTTTAAGGACCACTTCTTGCTCATTTGGTTCCTTTTATTTTTATTTTTTTTGCCAATACATATGGCTCCTCCTGTAATGTAGATATATAAGATTTTATTTCAATTCTATTTAAAACTCACATTATTAAATTTTTCATATTTTAGTATTTATCATCCATCCGCGTGTTATAGCATGACTTGATTTGACAAGAGGACATCGAAAACGAATCTTTTAAAGGAAGAAATAAAATTAGGAAATATGATTGTTGTGACTTGTGAGTGCATTTAAAAATCAAAATAAAAAATACAACATTGTTGAATAGTAATAAATGTATGCTAGATATGTTTCACAAATCAACTAAAGCTTTTTGGTGAAGACAAATTAAATAAAGTTTTGTGCATGCCAAATTGTCTTTGCATTACAAATACTAAAATAGTTAGTGTTTGATTTATTGAAAAATAAAATAAAATATAAAATAGAATTAATCAAATTAACACAATAATGTTAATAAAATTATTATACCACCAAGCATTTTCACTTTTGAATATCTAGAAAACTTGTTAAGTTATCAATAATAAAAAAAGTGAACTATGGCTTTCAACAAACTAATATCTATAAATAAAATATGTAAGAAATCATGCTACTTATAAATTATGAATAAGTAGATAGAATCTCTCCGCGCGTTGCATGGATATATGTATATAATTTTTTTAAAAGATAGAATTAATGTAGTTCTGTAATAATTTATTTAAACGTATATATCCAAAGCCATTGTTATTTATCATTGAACATTAGACATGCATGGGAAGAAAATGAAGTCATTATAGGAACATTTAATTATTTTTTTGGGTGAATATAGGAATATTTAATTATTGATGTCAATTACACAATGTTTTGAAATATTTCTCTATAAACCACATTTGTTATCATATTGGTTGGTTTCTTGTCAGAATCAAGTATAATAATCTTGATGCCATCCATATATTTCACCCTTGATAAAGCAACATATAATTAACCATGAGTGAAGACAAGCTTAGGTAGGTATGGGTTGACATTACTCATGGTTTGCCTTAGACATTTATTGGTTGTCATAGCAAATGATAATATGATTGAAAACTGTCTTCTTGTCGTCGTGAATGGTAATTTATATACTGATGGATTCATGTCAATTTGATGTATAAATACTTTATGATTTGCGACTATACCATTGAGCAAGACTGCTTTAATGAAGTGTTTACTAAGACATGTGACCTTCAATATTGTGTCATTGCATAACCCTGTAGCTTGATCTAGATTTCTAACAAGCATTATGGGAACTCCCACCTTTAGTACAAGTCTATGAGGAGGTAAGATAAAAGATTTTATGGTGTTAAAAAATTCTGTAGTATATAACTCTTCAAATGGACCAAATATTCGGTAATCAAGAGCGTTTGACAATTTCTTTTCTATAATTTCATGACCTCTGTCTTGACAAAACTGTTGGTTGGGTCTGGTGTTCACACATGCTTCCTCCATATTCAGATTGATGGGGTAAATGATTGATCCCTCCTGAATTGATGGTATCTTGTAAAGGAATCCTATTCGGAGTTGTTCTGGTTGAAGTTGAGCTTTCTGGAAGATAGGTAAATATTTAATTGTTGGCATGAAGGCGTCGTTGGAATCATTCAATCTCGCTGTTTTATATATGTTTGAGAATTCGTTGAAAGATTAATGCCCTGTTTGGTATGCTTGAATTGAGATGATGGATATGGAAATGGAATCCATTTCCATGATGAAGTTTGTTTGGTACAGGAAAGAGCACATGGAATTGGCTTCCACATGGAAGCAAATTCCATCAAAACTCATGGATTTGGGTTCCATGGGATAGCCCATAGAAATCTGAAAAATTCAATGGAACTCTCATTTTGTTCCTACTGTTCATCTCTTTCTCAAACCGTGTCTTAACATAGCTGCAACACCGACCACCGAGCTCAACCCCCAACCATCGGCGACTCCGACCTCAACCCCAACCACCGGCAACTCCAACGTCAACCCCAACCACCGGCGACTCTGACCTCAACCCATCCCACTGCAGAACGAGCACAGGACATAACGGTAAGATCTAAAATGGTGAGATGCGATGCCGACGATTGAAGCTTATGACGGCAAGATTTAAGGATCGATGGCGTGTTGCAGACTTGTTCGAGATGGCAACATTCGGCGAATGTGATGAGATATCTGGCCATTTACGACGGTGACGGTGACAAAAATGCCCACCTCCTTCACAGATCTGTCTCCATCTTCTCCTTATCGTTTTCATCTTCACAGTTTGCTTGCTCTTCATCTCCTTCCCAAATCGTTGCCTGTTTGCCAAATCTCTATCTTCATCTTCATCTTCTCCTTCCCAGATATTTGCCTTCACAAATCTTTTCCTGCTTCCCGACGGGTGAGTGGTGGAGATCACCGTCGAGTGAGCGGTGGAGCCGGAGGTCAGATCTGGATGAGAATGAATAATGGGGGGCAAATGGTTTTTTAAATTATAAGGGTATTTTGGTCTTTTTACATAAAAATCAACCCTCATTTCCAAGATATACCAAACGTACTTTTAAACTCCATATCCATATCCATAAAAACCAATTTTGCGTACCAAACGAGCCATAATTTCACACAAGCCGAAATAAATACGTAGGAGGAATTTTATCTTGACTTATGTAAACATAATTCAAACGGATTTTCCAAACATGCACTTTGTTTCCAATATTAATGGATGATGGATAATTCTGATTTCATCATGTTGAATTGAACAATTATGTGCATATAAATATTCTTACATTCAAGTTGCTAAGTAGGAAATAAATCAGGACCGATTCTAAACTCTATTCCATTAATATCACTTCTTTGAAATAGGAAATATAATTTGAATCCTTTTTTTTTTGGTAAATAAGGATCAATTAATTGAATTGAAAAGACTAAGTGGGGATACATCCCATACAATCACCGTTGGACAACGCCATTAAGTGTTTAGGACACTCATGTAATTGATTGGTAGATGACAAGCCATCTTTTGCCAATGCATCAGCTAAAGCATTACATTTACGGGGTATATAAGCAACCTGAACCTCCCAATCCTTTGCAAGCAGGGTGGTGATATGCATGAAGGTAAGGCTTGAGTTCCTCTCTCTTTTCCTCTTGCTTATGCTTTCCATCAAGAACTTTGAGTCTGATTCGAGAATCATCCTTTTGAGGCCCAAGTCCCAAGCTAGTTGTAGTCCCCAATTGATAGCTAATTCCTCAGCTTCTAGGACTGTGCATTGACCGATAAACTTAGTGAAACCAGCAATCCACTTTCCTTTACTGTCTCGAATAACTCCACCTATTCCAGCATTGTTGTTAACTTTTGAAATAACACCATCGACATTGAGTTTGAACCATGGTGGTTTAGGTGGTACCCAGTTTGTATTTAAAACTGTTGGTGCAGTAGCCTTAGCAACAGCATGGGTGTCAACACCTATGTAGCTTTTCCATGATCTAATGACCTCCTGTTCTAGCAGTCGTGGCTTTATATAGTTGTCTTCAAAGGTTGAACTATTCCTCCACAGCCACAATTTCCATACACCTACTCCCCATAGCAGAGTCCAGTCAATGTTCCTGTTAGAGCGTAATTGATTAGTTAAGTTTAGAGCAAACCAATTTTTTAAGTTGGACGAGAAGAAGCTTGCTCACTTGGTTGGGTCCATCAAAGCAAGCCACATGTTTTTCGCATAAGAACAGTCACGAAGAACATGCAATTCGCTTTCTTCATCCGCATTGCAATAGCTACATGTTGTTGATGCTGATGTCCAAGTTCCCCTCCAAAACTTTGTGGGTAGCCTGTTGTGGTAGGCCATCCAAAGGAAGACACGTATCCTTTTAGCCCCTTCCCATTTCCATATTATATTGTAGATCCTGTTGTAATGGTTTGGTGGAGATCTTTCAATCATGAAGTATGCATTTTTGGTAGTAAAGTCTCCATGTTAGGTCATCTTCCAGGTCATAACGTCATTACCCACTTCCTCATGAGGTGGTGGGGTTGAGAGTAGTCTTTGGATGATATCTCCACTAACTGTATTCAAGAGTGAGTTGAAATCCCACATCCCATTTATAACCCAATCAGCCACTGTGCTTTTTTCCTCAGCAATAGTTAATGTTCTGATACAAGCATCCTTAATTTTTCTATTTTCAAATAACCATCTGTCATTAAAGAAACTAACAAATAACCCATTCCTTACTTGCCACCTGGTACCCTTTTCTACTGTTCCTCTATGACTGCATATAAATTTCCATAGAGAAGAGTCACCGAGTAGGCATCACACTTGATCATATACTTCTGCTGCAGGATATCTACCCAGAGACTCTATGCTCCCTTAACCAGCTTCCAGGCTAGTTTTGCTCCAAATGCATGATTCATAGATTGTAATTTTTTGATTCCAAGGCCACCGTGGGACTTCGGTTGGGCAATTATCTCCCAGCCTAGTGGATGAAAGCCTCTTTTGTTTATTCCGTCTCCCCATATGAAGTTACGCTGGAGTTTTTCCACCTCCTCACAAATCCTTTTTGGTAGCCGGGTTACCTGCATTGGGTACATTGGTATAGTGGAAATAACTGACTTAGCAAGGGAGATTCTCCCTGCTCTTGAAAGGCAATATGCTTTCCAAGTGGATAGCTTGTCTCTCACACAATCCACTATATATATTAAAAGTTTTCCTTCTTTTTCCTGTTACGTGATAGTGGAAAGCCTAGGTAATGTCCAATTTCTGTTAAGATCTTTATTCCAGTGATGAACTTAATTATTCCTAAATTCAGAAAATTTGAATCCTTCTTGAATGATTTGCTATAATAATATATAATGTGGTTTGGCGCTCTTTATGGGCTCCCATAATTTTAGCCCAGACATTAATTTAGTACATCAAATTTTAATTACCACACATCTGATGTTTTTCAGAGGGTGAGACTTTTTAAAGTAGCAATGCAACTAATCTTTAATTGATCTGTTGGTGGCAGCTTCTTTTATATATATATATATATATATATATATATATTATAATAGATGATGGCTTATTCTTTCGGTGTTGTTACATGTCCTCGTATACATATACATATATATATATATATATATGAGAATTAATAATAATGGATTCATTAGTTTAAGGAATTGATGTTTTCATTCAATTTTAGGGGTTGAGAATACTGGGAATATTATCTATGGATTAAAGAGATATTGATCTCTAGGAAGATATTAAAGAGAATACTGGCAGCTTCTTTTATATATATATATATATATATTATAATAGATGATGGCTTATTCTTTCGGTGTTGTTACATGTCCTCGTATACATATACATATATATATATATATGTGTGTGTGTGTGTGAGAATTAATAATAATGGATTCATTAGTTTAAGGAATTGATGTTTTCATTCAATTTTAGGGGTTGAGAATACTGGGAATATTATCTATGGATTAAAGAGATATTGATCTCTAGGAAGATATTGTGGATGGTTGAATTTCAATATTACCTAAGTTTTCACTCAGGATGTATTTCCCAAACCAAAAAAAAAAATTATTCACTGTAGTGAACATATATCTCAAATATAATGGACAAAGCATTAATATCTCAATTAATCAGATTCTTATTTAAATATCTTTTACGTGTGTTTCGTTTTTGGTTTAAGCTTTTGCGAGTGTTTATGGTAAGGCATTTACACATGCATTTTATCACATGCAATATCACCCCAATCAAGATTTACCAGTTTTCTTATTTAAAGTTGATTTAGATTACCCAATCTTAGTTTACAACGATAGCCTTAAAAAGGAAAAATATTCTTGAGGACAAAAGATACACGATTGCAAGGACAATTGGACAAACGTGTCTTCTCATTCATATTGTCTTTTCTTTCCCTCGTTCTTCATTTAAAACAAAACTCTATGGAACATTCTAATTTAATTGCAATCTCAGTCCAACATTAGTACAAACAAAATGGATTAGATGAATCCTCTGTATAAAGGTCTCTAAAGTTTTCATGAATGGTCATTTTCCATGGATGGGTCTTCTTCATAAATGGATGGGCCTTTTTTCATGGGACCCTGTATAATGACGATTATTCTTCTTCAAAGGGTAATTCTGGTATAGAAACCGAAAGAGCTCAAACTGAGACTCTAAAATGCTCTAAAACTTCTGTATTCTTCTCTGCCCCCATACATTCCAAAGACATCTGTTTATACTAATAGGTCCAGGTAAGGTCTTAAAGCCTCTTAAAAGAGAGGTTACAAATGGTTAATGTGCATTATTAAGGAAAATAAAACTGACTCTTTATTGCCTTCATTATCTTCATTATGAGCCTTCTTCCGTTTCATCCTCCTTGGGTTGGACGAAACTCGTCCTCGAGTCAAATTCGACATTATCATCAAGATATCCGCTTAATAGTGTGAAGCCAATCTATAAACTCATCTGGCTGAAACTTTCCTTCAAATTTGGGGATGTCCACCTTTATGTCATTATGGAGGAATCTCTGTCTCCATGGTCGGTGGCTCTTAGTCGGTGACGAACTGCCGCTACCCGCTTCACCTTCATGCGCTTCTCTGCGTCATTCCAGTAAAGCTCTTTGCAACTCTGCAGTAGCTTCCAGTTCCTGTATCCGGCGTCTCAACTCATTCATCTTCATCTCGAGCATTGGTCTGTGTCTTAAAGGCATTTTTGGGGCCTAGCTACATACTTAGGGGATGGAGAAGAAACATAACTTGATAGGAGGATATGGGCAAAGTGGTAATTATAAGAAGTTTGGGCTAAAAAAAGGAGTTTCAGGAAGTTCAGGGCTTAAATTGTAGATACGAAAGTTCAATGGTAAAAATATAATTTTAAGAAGTTAAGGGGGCAAAGATGTAATTATGGAAAGTATAGGGGTCAAAGTGCAAATGCATAAAGTTTTGCTAACGGGGCTCGTTGACGTGGCAGATATGACATGTGTCAGGTGCTGAGTGGGAAGAGCTGTCGATGACTGGGAAAGTTTGCTGACGTGTCAAATGACGTCAGCGTCTTCAACCTCCAGCATGCGCGTGCGGCGAGTGGCTCTTCGGCATTAGCACGTGATGGCGCGCGCAGCGTCCTTCCATCGATGGAAAACTCCAATCCAAGGTTTTCCGACCTTCTCATGATGACGAGGTCTATTTGGCTAAAAATTCACTGGAAGCACGAGTTTCGAGACTGACAGTGACCCTCTCCGGTTTGCTTCTCCGTAAGTCCGCTTTCTGGATGTTTTCAAGTGGCTCCCTCTCTTTGAAATCATGCTCTAATACCAACTTCTGTCCTTGAAAGTTGTGAATCATGAACAACGTCCTTTGGCCTTTAAAATGTACATATAAAAGCATTCTCATTTTAACTTTGAGTAAAACACGTTTTGACTACAACAAATGTAAACATAAAAAAAAAACCATTTTATATTGTTAATTTTTAGTTCGTATAAAATATTGTTGCTTTATGTCTTTAAAGAGCATATTTAAGGTTTTGAATTGTTAAGAAGAGCATAATGCTACTTTTGACATCCATTACCAAAAATAGGACTCATTCATTCTATGGAAGGATAAGAATTCCACTCCCATACAAGCTTTTCCAATGTGAATGAACTATATACCAAACACATGCAACAAACTCAATTTTAGAGGCAATAAGTGGGAAGGAAGCTACTTTGATCGCAAACATGCTTTAATGTTCAAGTTACTGGTTGGATAAAAAAAGAGAGAGGAGATGCATTCAAATGGAACTTCTTGTCTACCATAATGCACAACCAAAATAGTGATTCATGATATCAGGTTTTGAATATAGTAAAAAGGGCTAAAGTTGGAATCATTACTAGGAAAAGTGCATACATTTAATGTATAACAGTGATTTGAATAAGATTGTCTCTACTTAGAGAATACATGTGTTAGGGAAAAAAGAAAAGTAATTCATGGCTTCATTCAATTCTCCTAAAGGCGCTTGACCTTTTGCATATCTATCACAATATCCAAGTTTTTAGTGCACAATATTTGCATGCACATGCCTGGAACAAATAGTTATAGCATGTTATCAACTAACCCATTTACTCTGAAGAGTAATGAAAACCTGCAGGAACTCAGCTCAACCAGCATCGTAGAACTATATCACCACTAGATTAATCAAGTAGGAACATTCAACATGCGAAAGGATATGATGGAGGGTTTCTTCTTCCTCAGTGTTTGTCGAAGTTATCAAGCAGAAAAGATCACAGTGGTGGTCTGGTGGAACAATAATTGGAGGGCATCATTCATACTCGACTATTTATCCAAAAGAAGCCCCTAAAACATTTGAAAGACACGTGTTGGAGGGCCACATATACTCATTATTTTAGAGCAATCATGCCACCTGTATGCCACCAAATGCGATCCCATTTGATTAAAGCTTGTGCTGCTTTTTTGGTTTTCCTCTCTTGCTCATGACATTCCATGCCTTGAGAGTATTATTTGAAGAAAAACATAACAAGATGGACCCGTAGGGGACCATAACAGCACTCCATGTTATTACTAGATTAATATATGGACACCGAAAAATGCATAAACTATGGACTTTACTACATTTGTCAACATCTGCTTCTGAGGTTATACCTGTTTCTCTACATCAGAGACAGACATGGAAGATCTTCAACAACCAGAGTGCCAACAAGAAACTGGAAAAAGTGACCGACTGTTGTTGATCTAAAGATGGACCCATTATTAAGAAGTAAGAAATATAGACACTGAAAAATGAAATTATTTTGGATTTCGCTGAGGTTGCTGAATTGTACTTCTCAAGTTATACCTATTTCTCTGTATCAAGAAACAAACAAATGATACTGACGGATTCAATTCCCATGGGCTTAATGCTTCGGCTGAAAGTGCATGGCCATGAGTCCGATAGCTGGTAGATCCTTTGGTGCCATTCTTTCAAGAAACGAACATAAGCTATTACTAATATGACAAGATGGACCCCTGAGGACCATAGTGACAATTCTCTATATTAGTAAGGAATATAGACATCAAAGAATGCAATACGTTGGACTTTACTTCGTTTGTCAGCAACTGCTGACGAATTTTAACCAATCTCTCCACATCAGACAAACATGGAAGACATCAAATAAGCAGTTTCGATGAAAAGCTGATAAAAGTGGCTAACCAATGTAATCTATATATAGAGCTTCTACCACAACTAATTTCACAATTCCTAATCAGCGAGATAGACACACACACACACACACACACACACACACACACACACATATAGAGTTCATCCGTATGCTAAAAGAATATCATGAAACTCGCAAACGAATAGCCAAAGGGATAATTGAATGAAGGACCCTGTTTTGATTTGTCAAAATATGCTGACCAAACCTGAGCTTTTTTTTAAATGATCTTTAATATATGTTGTCTCTGGATCAAATGATCTTCGATATGTGTTTATGATTTCTCAATCTTTCATTTGTATTCTATCCTCAGCGGTTACAAAGTTTAAGCTCCTAAGAACCCAACGATTGAAATCGGCGAGACACGATCTTCCCCTGATTCCAAGATCAGGCCCATTTGCCGAGTACAATTAGACTTCTTCCTCAACAAATGCAAAGACCACTCTGGAAACTGTTCTTACAATCAAAGAAACAAGTGCAGACCAGGACTTCCGAAATGACTTGGTGAGCTTTCAGAGGAAAGCATGTGAAAATTTGTCTTGGACAAAATGAATAGAATACAAGTTGCAATGACTTGACAATATTATCCTGAACAGCTAGCCTGAAATATTTCAAATGGGACTTTCCTATTATCTGTTCATTTCAAATTATTCATATTCGCACATTATACAAAATCTATTTATCCAAAAGGAGAGTTATACAGCTCTAAACTATTCATGCTCAACCATACGAGACATCTCTCAATAACAGAAAATCTGGGCCTCAATTCCTTGAGAAAATTTACAAGCTGATCAGACAAAAGGGGAGGAGGGGGTGGGTGAAGGGAAAAAGGACAGAAGCCTTATGGCTGTTGTTGACTGCGTTCAACTGAATGATCTGTACATTTAAGAAAAAGTGAAAGATGAACTCACTTGGGTATACAGATTCTGAAACTGAATATCATCTCTTAAAAAGAGGCCGGTAACGTCGTTTTTTTTCTAATTAGTTTTCTCTGCTGAAACATCCATGAAAGACCAAATTAAATAAAAGCCATCAAATAAGTCCTTGTTGACCTACCAAGATGTGTTATGCTAGATATCATCGCAATGAATATTCATATGGACAATGGCAGTCTTCTTTCTCTCTTTCTCGTCAATGTTTGCCTAGAGACTTTTAGGCGTATAAAAAGCAATATACTGAGGCATACCGCAACCAAGAGAATCCAAAAGTGCCTGAAGTAAAGGGCTACACAGGCTAGCACTGAAAGGATGAAGAATAATAAGGTGAAAATAATTGCCACAGCAACATCAACCCTGCAAGAAGTTAATACAAATGTCAATTATAATTACATCAGCAACTACATGGTCCTCTATAAAATTACAATCTGGACTAACACTGAAATAATATCATTGAAAAGTCAAACTAAAACAGAAGGAAGGGAGAAAGGGCAGAAGGAACTGTCAATCCGAAATGCTAGCAAAAAAATATAATTTCATCAACCAGCTTGAATGCAAAGGATATTGATGGGTCTCGAATTGGTAATTTATCTCGTATCTAATAGTGGGCATGGCATGTTAGCCAAGTTTACAGTAGAAAGAAAATAACAACTAAGAGCAGTAAGCTGGCAATAACTGAGGTTGGTTATTGAATTTTATTTATATAACGTAGTAGCAAGGTTCCATCAGATTTCTGATGCAGTGACACCTACATTAATTAAATCATCCATGCCCACTCAAATAAATTTTCTGCCATTCTCTATCTTATTTCCACATCACCCTCAATTAGCATCCCTTTAGCTCAGCTTCAAGGCTGCAATGCTCATATGCATCTAGTATTTAAATTTGTCCAACTCTCCCTATATGAGAACCGCATCCTCATTTCAGAATCAAGGGTCAAGTGCCAAAAAAGCTATTTAAGGGTTTCATACGCCACAAGAACCATGGCAGCTCTTCAAGAAAGTGAAAAGCTTGAGTTTCGTTCAGCTTATTTAACAAATAAATGGATTTGAAGAAGATATTAAGGGAATGTAATTCAGGAGCCAAGCTTCAAAGTTGCTGTCCAGCTCATTAAGTTTAAAATTACTTGTGCCATTTGCTATCCATTCAATAGTACATCATATCCACAGAACTATTTGTATCTTCTTGAGCTGGGCTTGATCACACATTTTAGCTTGATCAGAGTGCCAGGCTTGAAATGTTGGAGCTCAGAACAGGCATGAACTTAGCAGTATTCAGATTGCACAAAACAGACACTAGATTTAATTACTTTTGGCATTCTGTTGTCAAATGAAGACAGTATATAACATGGCAATTGGTACCCAGGCTGAAAACTGGTTGAACGTATGCATCCCTTGTCCTCCATTCAATGCTATGTTCTCTATACATGAACAGTACTATCACTTATAGTTCCAAATGTAGTGCTCAATATAAACAATCCTTTGTTTTCCTTTAATGTTAGAAACTAGTATGCTATCACCCACGGACCCAGATGATGCTACGTCTCTAGGTCCCTAAGGTTGCAATGAGGTTTCAAACTTTCGATCTTCAATTTTTTTAAAGAATTTTTGTGAAGATGACTGACACTCTCAGCTACTTGTCTAATCTTCAGTTTGATCTTTAGAGTCTTAGGTCCTAGAAGTATACAATGTATTTAGCCATCTAGAAATCACATGCAAAAGCCCAAAAGTCTATCTGCAATTTTTATTAAAAAAAAAAAAGCAAAGAGAGAGAGGGATGAAGTACATTTTGTGTTTTCCTTCTCATCATTGCCAACAACAGTTGATAAAAAACCCATAAGCCATAAAAGCATCAAAGAACAAAATTTAGGCTTTGTTTGTACTTTGTGTTATAGAAAATACATGATTTTATAAACTATTTGAAACACAAGCAGATGCTTGGCATGGGCATGGGCATGGGCATGTTCACCAAGCTCCTTCATGTTTGAAACACAATGTTTGATTGTCAGTATAATGCTTGGCAGATGCTCATTCATTGATTAAGAAGAAAGTTACACCCTGCTTACAGCTACAACTTTTGACCCAATTGTAAACACTTTATCCTAATGAATATTACCATTAGTATGAAGTCGTGGGTTCAAACTGCATGGGTATAACTACAGATTGTTGGGAAATTCAGGTTCAGCGATGTTTATCAACTCACATTTGGCTTGTCATTAATCTGTTGGATTGGTGTCAAAGTAAGGTCTGGGTTGATACTCTGAACATAAGGATGTAAGTGGTGAAACTGTAGAATGTAAGGTCTGGGTTAATACTTTGAACATAAGGATGCAAGTGGTGAAACTCTAGAGTGTAAGAGGCTGGCAATCTCTTTCAAGTCGCATTTGGTGAGTGTTTGATCATGGCAATTGATATTAGATCAAGATCATGTGGTCAATTCCATAAGGAGAAGCTAGTAAACACAGATATGACTGGATCGTAAATTCTTGGGATTGAGTCATACCACTGCTCATTATGAAAAAAGAGTCGGGTTCTAGCTAACAGCAATGTGTCTCTACTATATGGAAATAGACGTAACTACCCGAGCTGAGCTCCTAGGACATGCTCCTTAATCAAAGTTTGCAAATGAAACAAAATAGGCTCTCAAAGTGATCCTAACCGGCAGTATGCCAAACTTTTCAACCATTGAACAATAAATATACAGATAGAACGAATCAATTCATAAAACAAAATTTCAATGAAATACAACAACTTGAAGAGCGAGTAAAGCGACAGTTCAAAATGTCATCTCCCACCTTTACTAACATTACAGGTAGAGCTAAATGAGGGCTTTCCATACCATTAAATTAAAAACGTAAAACCAAATAAAAATGATAGTCGAGTTCAAAACGGTACCGAGTATTGATATGGGGTTTGGGAGAGAAGATTGTGAGAGCAGAGTACTTGTGCTGGGATCGGATCTGGTATTCTCTGAGCTGCTCGACGAGTTTAGATCGGGTTATCATTTCCAGGGACACAGGTCTAACCTTATCCTTCACCTTCAATCAAAAACTTCGAAGACAACGAAAAATTTGAAAATTGGAACGGAGTTAAGCTTTGCAAGCTCACTAATCTGGGTTCATGCCTTACCCAAAATTCACTCGTATGAGTAGAGACTGGTTGTGACCTGCGATTTGTGATGGCAAACCACGATTTGCAAATCCTTGGGCTTGAGCATATAAATCAGCCAAAGAACTACCAATTTGTGAGCGCATAAAAGAAACGGAAGAAGAATAAACTATTTGCGAGTGCAAGCACCAGCAGAAGAATTCCCAATAACGAAACATTTTCGATTAAAATTTTATTTTCTTGTGAATTTATGAGACGGTAATTAATTTTTGTTTTGCTAGTAGACCGTAATTAATTTTCACTATAAAACAAATGATACATATGGCTTTTGAAGCCATGAATATATTTTTTATTAGAAAATTAACCTATTGATCTTCAACTTTTTGATCCGATTATAACTCATTTTTTGAATTTTAATTTAGTACAATTCAGTTCTTATAGTTTTGACTCATTTGTAATTAATTCCCTGAACTTTAATACCCTGCAACTTAATGGTATAGTTTTAAACATTTTATAATTTAATTTATAAATTTTAGAAAAATAAATCATATATATAATAGAAGGTTAAAGGCTAAATTACAAAATTGTTAAAATTATGGGAACTGAGTCAAAACTATAAGTACTAAATTGCACCGAATGAAAGTTCAGAGATTGAGTTACAACCAAGTCAAATGTCGAAAGATCAAAATATCAATTTTCCCTTGTCATTATTATAAAAATTTAAGAGTTGGGTATCAAGGCTAAGACCCATCCTCTAGGCTTGAATGACAATATTTTTATATCAATAGCATGGTTTTAACCCACCAACTTGTGTATTATGAGCCAATTACCTACAAAATGGATGTTGACTACATTTAAATAGGAACAAAGTGTATATGTATGATTATTTCAAGGGAATTGTTGTGAGGTTCTAAAAAAGAGCCTTATAGCATGTTTGGATGTAAGATTGAAAATAATTTTTACAGATTCTGAGGTAAAATCTAGGTTTTGGAGAATAGATTTTGGAAAATAGCTTTTATAAATTTTGAGGCAAAACCTAGGTTTTGAAAAGTGATTTATGTTTAGGAAGTTATTAGCTTTTACGGATTCCGAGGCAAAAAAGTGGGTAAGAAAGAGGAAAGTGGGTAAGAAAAAGTAGGAAAGAGGAAACAGTAGGAAAGAAAAAACTTAGGTTTCAAAACTTAGATTTCAAACTGAGGTTTTGTAACCAAAATAACTTTAGAAAAAAAATTTTGCTTGGTCAAAACCTCGGTTTTGAGGTAAAACCTAGGTTTTGAAACCAAAACTAGATTCTAGAATTGGTTGCCAAACAAACCCTTAATCACACAAAAGTTCAATTACAATGAGGAGCATGCAATGACAATGGTAAGTTCCAGTAAAAAAATAGCATGTTTATGCTTTTCATTTGCTATTTTGACTTCTTATAATTAGATCAACTCATGATAATTTTTTTCATAGACCTCATAATAATTCTACCTCTAAACAATAGTATAAAGATAACTTATTGTAAAATTACACATTTATTAAAAAAAATCTTATTATTTGATGTATGGGATAAAATAGAACTTGATACTAGATATTACTATAAGATTTATGAAGATAAAGGCACAGTGAATATTTTTGGTTAACAATGCTGATTTGACAGGAATGTTAAGAAAAGAAAGGAAAAGAATGGAGAAAAACATAATCGTCAGCAACCATACAACAAAAATAAACCCATTTTTGTTTACCACTACTTAAGGAGTTAAGGGTGATGATCTAACTCTAAACTTATAGGGAGATTCCAAGGGAGTAGGATTTTCTTTGGTCAGCTAGATGGATTAAACTGTATAACAATACAAACATTTGATCTTAAATAACATATGAGTTTATTGACTTTTATCAGGGATTAAATATATTAAATTCATAACTTAAAAGTATTTATATTTATGATTTTTCTCCCAATTAATTTACTTAATTTTTAAATTGATATATAATCTGATTATATACATAAATAATTTTAAATAGCCTATTTAGAATTTTTAATCTGCTCGGTAAAAATTAATTCGTCATTATCTTTTTCTAGAGAGTTAGTATGTTATCCTTTTCCAGACTTCGAATAGAATAAGCCAATATGCTGCTCCTCTCAGCTAGTCGACTATTCCTGGAGTTCCCTCAACCTTCAAATAAATCTTAACTGCACATTTCATGATATGGCCCATGGACCATTTCATAATGGCCCCCTTGCATCAGCATTAAGATCAGAGTTTGAAGTTTCACAATACAGCTACATAATAACCATGGCGAAGGTTTACTTTGACTGACACAACATTGGAACCAAATGTGGGATTAATCAGTCGCCCCATTATATTCATTGATTTTTCTGTTTCCTCTTGATCAAACCCACCAACAAAAGCGATAATAGCCAACCATCGCACCGAAGATGATATCACTGATATCTTGCATGTGTTTGGTGGACAATTGCTAGATTTCACTTTGGGCCAACTTACTTGATTCCCGGTGATAATAAACCTTTCCCCTAAAGTCTTGATGTGACTAGTCTCAAAGTCCAAAGTGACTTTGGTATACCTGATTAAATTAAAAAAAAACGAGTTTCTTGTCCTCCTTATTAGTAATGCTCTCTTCTTCTGCGTGTCTTCACTGTTCAATTGTTGGTCAAGTTTTTCACCTCCAATGATGTGTTGGAAGTAGCTGTTTTGATTTGCACCGAAACAGATGAAACATGAGCTTCTGCTGTTTCTGTGGAATCTGAAGTATTAACAGGAGATGGAGACCATGGAGCCTCCACCTTCGTTTTAAATTAGAGGATGCTAATTAGAGGATGCTGCCAGATACCGATTTGGGTTCTCTTGGGGCTATTCTGGAGAAAAACCACTGAAGCAACGGCAGCAACATGAGGCCTTAGAGACAGCGAGTAACAATGAAACTGATGAGTCAAGGATCGAAGATGCAAGAACCCTGCTCTTACAAAACCGTACACCTCGTGGTGGCTGATGAAGAAACTGAGTCTAAGAACAGCCACCTTTTAAGGTGGGTATATATGGATTAAAATAAGGGCCACGATATAGATATAATATTTACTCTTTCAATCACGCAAATGAAGTATGAAAAAGCCCATTCATATTCCAAAAAAAAAACAAGAAGAATATCACGCCTTCATCAATCCAAATAACGTTCATAAATATATAATTAATAACTCAAATCATCATATGTTATATAGAACAAGAACCAATAATGATTTAAAAAATGAGGTCACATTAATCGGTGTTTGAATTGTACAAGATCTTCCGCCTGAGCACAAAAATGAAAGGAAGAAAATAACAGGTTCTTGGGTAGGTTGTGCCTACTTACAAGAATGTAATTAATTAATTCAACAAAGTAGATCATCATAATCATGATCCATGTGTTGAATGAATGAATTACTCAATTTATGACAAATTGTGGCAACTTTCAAATGGTTAATTTTGGTGATGGTATTAGTTAATTTAATTTAAATAAACACATTCTGCTAAATAATCCTTTTCCTCTGAAGTGCGCTCTTGAAAGTTGAAGCAATGGTTGGATCGAGATCTCATCATCTTGTCCTTTGCTTGTTAGATGCTGGGAGAATCTATCATAAACTAAATGGCTGCGTTGACGAGGACAAGAAGAAGGTCATTGAAATAAATAGCCTTTGAAATAATGAACTTTTTGGAGTGCCCTAATGGTGTGCCTTTGGAACCTGAGACACTTCACCACTTGATCCACTGCTCCCGAATTCCCGGCTTGCCAGAGCTAACTGTCTGAACCTCTTCATATCTGCCTGATACGCACTTGAATCGTACTCTGAGCTCGATGAAGACGCCATAAGGTGGCCATGCCCTGGCTTTGTATCGTTTAAGTCTTCCAGTGACACATCGCCTTCCAGTGCTCTTACGATCTGTATGCATGCATGTAACCCACGTACGTACATAAGTATTGCACGAACTTTTATGTACGTACCCAAGTGCTATATATATACACATACATGCACACACCTCTTTCTTGCCTCTTTTTTGTTAATTTCAGAGACACCTCACAGTGTCTTATGGTTTTAAGGATTCTAGGACGTACCTGGCTCATTTTAGGACGTTTCTTGCCAGAATGACGAATGCTGGCAGAAGCACAAGCAACGATACGAGACAATTCCTGGTTATTGTAATTGCCTTCCAAGAACGGATCCACTAGCTCTTCAAAGTTGCCACCCTCCAGCCCTTTTGCCAGCAGTGGTCGAGCCTGATGATCCATACATAGTACATTTTTAATTGAAACTTACGATGATGAAAACACGTATATAAAGAAACTGTTAATTAAGTTTTGGCTGAATAGCAGCACTAACCCAGTCTACTAAACTATCGTCCATCGTATTTTGGATATCTATAGGTCGCTTCCCTGTTATAATTTCTAGTAACATCACTCCGTAAGAGAACACGTCTGACTTCTCAGTCAATTTTCCACTTGACGCATATTCTGGAGCTAAGTACCTGTGTTAATTAATCAGATATGAATTCAGTAATGGTAACATTAATTATATATGTAATTAATTGGACCATTTTTTGAAGAAATAATTGTATACATACCCAAATGTTCCCATAACTCGAGTTGAGACATGAGTATTATTATCAGTAGTCAACTTAGCCAATCCGAAATCAGCCACCTTTGATTAACATGAATGCATTAATTAACATGAGGTTTTGTAATTCAATACATATAGATAAATATTTGTAAGTTGTGGAAGTATAATAAGCTGAATTGCTTCAAATAATACCTTAGCTTCGAAGCTATCATCAAGGAGGACATTGGCGGATTTGATATCACGATGGATAATACGAGGATGACCTGAGCGCATTATATGTATAATTTGTCAATAAAGCAAAAATGATAGAGATTCAAATAACCTAATGACAAAAAACAAAATGATATTAATCCAATAGAAGGAGTTTTGACTGTCTAAATGCGAAATCTTAGGTTTGAGTCCATTGTACAGTTAATTGAGTTCAACAACATTTCAATTTGCATTGTCCCGGTTTGATTGTCATATAAGAGAAACAAAATGACTTGAAACTCACAATCTTCATGAAGGTAAGCAAGCCCTTTGGCAGATCCTACTGCAATTCTCATTCTGTCGGCCCAAGTCATGGTAGGCAAACCCTTTGCTGCTTATATAAGACCATCAGATACAGATGTCAAAACGGTGTGGAAAGATTTATAAAAGAAAGAGTAAATTAAAGTTAATTATTGAATGAACCTACATAGCATACCATGTAGGTGATGCTCAAGAGTTTTGTTGGGAACAAATTCATAAACCAACATGCGTTGTCCACCAGCAATACAGTAACCATGAAGCGACACAAGATGGCGATGATGAACACGACTAATGATTTCAATCTCAGCTTGGAACTCACGCTCTCCTTGGCCACTACCAGCCTTTAGGCTCTTCACTGCAACTTCTTTTCCATTAGGCAAAACACCCTTATGCACGTAACCAAAACCTCCTTGTCCTAGCAGATTCTTGTCAGCGAAGCCCTCCGTTGCAGCAGCCAAGTCTTCAAAAGAGAAGGTGCCGCAATTCAGCCCTAAAGACAGCCCTGGTGACGGCGGAGGAAGCGGCGGTGGCCCAAGTGAGTAATTAGAACTCATATCGGTGCTGTGTGGTGGAGGAGGTGGTCCCCACCCCCCACTATCCGGACCCATACCCATACCCATTCCTGGTGATTGCTGCATCCTCATAACATGGTCATTCCCACCAGGGCGCCAGTTATTTGGGTTCTGTCCTCTGTTGTAATAACCACTTCCTGCACATACACACATATCTTTTGGAGTCATTAATTCACCTAAATATTTGTAGGATCCACATTCTTGGATCCTCAGTTCCTTACACTCTTTTGCAAAAGAACCCAGAAAAGAAAAGGAACCTTAATTTGAACACCAACATATATTTGTGGCTTGCTTATTAGGCCAAACAGGTCTGAGTATCTCAAGTAAATAATATTTTGAATCAAAAGTGAAAATATTTAGTCTTTTTTTAATAGAATCTGTCTTATTAGATTGATTATCAATAAATTCTTAATTATAAAAAGGAATTATCAATAACTTATAATGCATGAATTTTTCGCTGAAAGTTTCGATTTTGTGATGTTTGGAAGAGTTAAATTAATGTAACTGACATATAAAATTGTATAACATAAACCTAACCATTCAGTATTCTACTTAAATTGTTGAACATGATTCTTTATATTAAAAATTTTAAAGATTCAATGAATGAACCGAACGGAAACCATACCAGATTTGCCGGGTTTGCCATCGTCGCCATAGTAATATCTATTCTTTCGCTTCTTCCTCCTGCAGCAAACAACACAGACGACGAGCAATATAAGAAGGATAAACCCCAAACCAATGCCGGCTCCGATGATTGCTCTACTGTCGTCACTATTACTCTTGTCGCCGCCGCTGGAATCAGATAGTGCATGAGACGACTGCTTGTTCCCGCTCGAGGATTTTGGTGTCAAATTAGGTGTTGAAGATGGCGGCGATCCGGAGGAGGAGGATGAACCAGAATTATTCGACGATTTACCTTCCTTCGGTGAAGCACTTGAAGATGGAGCTGGCGATTTATTGCTATCAGAAGAGCCTTGTTTGTTGGACGAGCCAGAATCGGAACTATTATTATTGGAACCGGAAGAGTTCTGGTTAGATGATGGTGTCGATGGAGTCACAGATGGGTCGTTATTAGGATCTGTGGTCTGCTGGTCTGCTGGTGGTGGTGGTGGTGGAGGGCTTTGTGATGAATCTCCATTATGATTATTATCATTATTACTTTTATCGTTATTACCAGAATCTGAAGATGGAGCAGTTTCAGGGGATGAGGAAGACATTATATAGTGTATTCTTATGATTCAGAACTTGAGAATTCCGGCCAAATGTTTACTCGTCCCCGGAAGCTCCACCTTTCCCCTAGCTGCCCCTCTCACAAACGCTGAGAACCCTGACAAGTATACATACACGATATATAATACTTTTAGAAAGAGAAATGATCAA
>JANTPZ010091194.1:0-15658 GCA_025593235.1 Vachellia pachyceras | reverse complement strand
AAGGTAGCAAGACCTTCTAACCCTAAGCTTAATCGCTTTGAAAATGTGTATGAATTATGCATGACTTGTATTGAAAATTTGTGATGATTGAAAGTGTGAATATGTGCTCTTTTATGCTATGGCCATATGCATTTCATTGTTACATGTTGCACTTTTATGATTTCACACTTATATTGAAAGTTGTCATGCAATTTTATAATGTGTGTTAGAAAGTTTTGCTACTGGGATTTCCAAAAATCTCATTATCCCCCAACCAACCATGTAGGTACAAGCTCAAGGAAAGGGTAAGGCCAAAGTTATGGATGAGTGAAGATGATGCTCTTGCTTGTGGAATTTTATATGGCATGATTGGAACTTTATGTTTGAATGTTGATGTAGTTATGTAATCTTAAACCTCTACTTGATAAAGTAAGTAGATAAATGCCAATATATGCATGAGAACATACTAAGATGCTAAGGAATGTTAGATAAGTAATCATGCATTGCTAGAGGTTGAGTTTAACCAAAAAGAGTTTTGGTAAATTTTTAAAGAAAAGTTAAGTTTCAAGTAAGGGGGTTCCAACAACCCTAGAATCTACCTTTTTTTCAAGTGACGATGAAAAATAGAAAAAAAAGTCCAAATGACTTGAAACGTTCCAGTTAAATACTTCACATCCTAAGCTTTAAAATGAGCCAAAGTTTGCTAAATTTGGATGTGTAGATAAAGAGTTATGATTTTTCAAAGTTAAGAGAAAAATCTGGAAAACTGAAAAGTTACCAAATGAACAGTGATATTCATGGAATTAACTGTATCGATTGGGCAAGTTTTGAAACCTGTAATTATTTTTGTCTTATAGATCACTTAATAAGCTTCAAATAGAAATTTGAACCACTCAATTTCGATTTTTCTAAAATTAGTTATGAATTTTCAAAATTGGGCCTGAAATCTGGAAATGGACCAAATGAATAGTAACTCCATTTTGAAAATTTTATTTCCACTTCTTTGGTCAATTTGAGTTATCCAAGGCCCTAAAGTGGTTCAATAGTGATCTAATATGAAGCTTCTAGGGGAAATAAAGAGTGTTACACGCAGTAAGGAGGCCCCAAATACAAAAGAGCCACAAACTTGAATAAAATGGAATGAAATTTGAAATCTCTAGAAATAGGATATTTTTAACACATCTTCAAGCTCGATCTTCTTTAATGGAGCAGGTTAAAAGTGCTCAGCATTTGGATTCAAAATTTCATAGATTAATAGATAAAGTTAGAAAAGAGGGGAATACCAAATTTGTGACTGATCAAGAAGATATCATGATAGAGTTTGTATACCACATGTGGAGGATTTGAAAAGTCAACTCTTGGAAGAAGCTCACCATTCATCATATACTATTCATTCTGGAGCAACCAAAATGTATCATGACTTGAAACAACTATATTGGTCAAATAGTATGAAAGATGATGTTGCAAATTTTGTTTCGTGCTGTTTAACATAACAACAAGTCAAAGCAGAGCATCAAAAGCCAACAGGGCCATTGCAAAGGTTAGAAATACCAGAATGGAAATGGAAAAATGTTACCATGGATTTCGTTACTGGGTTGCTGTAACAACGAGGAAAAAACAGAGGACAAGGAAAAAAGTAAGTAAAAGGATAGATGTGTCATTTCCTCCCACATTTTAATTCATTTGGTCAGTAGCCTTTGCACTATTCATTTTCTCCATTCTTCGTTCCAGACGCGTGAATGAGAGTGAGCGACAGAACGATTCGTGCGACACCGTGATTCCCGCTGGAGGAAGACATTTTTCATTGGCATAAGCATGGTTTTGGGTTCAGGTGAGTCTTGTGAACACTTCTCTATCTTCTGATTCTCCTATGGTTGTGATTTTGAGGTTTGAAGGGTTAAATAAGGATTGGGAAAATGATAATTTTTACCGATTAAATCAAGTTATAAGCAAGATTATAGCTTCCTTATATTATATAGAGCATTAGAGGTGAATTTCCTGTGGAGTTTCTGAAGTTTAGCCCTAGTACTATTCACATGAATAGTAACACTCATCTTGCTACAATTTCCGACCAGGTGATGTAGGGTTACTGTTCGTATGAACAGTACTATTCCATGTGCAGCTTTTGTCATTGGAAGTGTAAAGGCTTAGGAAAAATAATAATATGTGTATATATATATATCACTCGCTGAAGATGGAAGCAAAAGAGTAAGGGAATATGAGATTATTTTTGGAGGATAATAATGATCGGCTTGGAAGTTGAGTTTTGGGAACCCAACCCACTGGTTCTATGCTTACCATATTCCTTGATCATATCATATGTTTGTTCCTTGATATATAATGGTTGGTGTTATAAATATCTAAAGATTGATATTTTCTCAAGCTAAAGCAAGATTTTCATGTGATGAAGTTAATGATTTGTGTTGTTAAGGGATGGGATTTGGTTTTTATTTGTGTTGTTAAGGGATGGGATTTGGTTTGATTTGTGTTGTTAAGGGATGGGATTTGGTTTTTATTTGTGTTGTTAAGGGATGGGATTTAGTTTGATTTGTGTTGTTAAGGGATGGGATTTGGTTTAAAAAGCACCAGCGGCAATTTCTAAGCTTGTGGTGGCAAGTTGTTTTTGTATGTGGTTGGAAACTTGATGGGTTTCAATTATTTAAAACATGTTTTCAATTCTGGAATTTTATGTGTTATAGTGGTATATAAGCTGTTTGGACAACTAACTTTGAAGGCATATTTTTTTTGTTATCAAGTGGTTTTTGTTGATCATTGTGTTTGGTGAACATTTAGTACATATATAAAGCTTTAAAATAAGTCCTAGAACATGTTGATTGGATTGGTATATTGGAAGTTTTGCAAAGTGGTACAGAAAAACTGGAAAGTCTGATGTTGCAGTAGTAATTTCGTGATTTTGGTAAGTGGAGGAGAAAACTATGACATTCATTATTATTTTTTATGTATAGAGGATGAAAAGAGCTTTAAATAGAGCTTTGAACCACTAGATTTGGATTTTTGCAGATTAAGTTATGAATTTTTAAAGATTGATAAAGGAAGCTGGAATTTTTTAGGTGTTAGAAATGTATTGTTGGCTTAAAAATTATATTTATGTATAATTATTAGGAGTGGAAGAAGATGACAAGTTGGAAGCTAAAGAATAGAGAAATTATATATTAAGAGCCTTGAAGGTGAGTGAATAACATCCCATTATGGTTTTTATAAATCACGTTTTACTATCCTCATATTTTGATATTTGTTATTTGTTACCATATTTTGAGTATGATTGATTTCATTGATAAAGGATTATCGAAATTATTTGATCTTCTCATTTATGTTAATAAGAGAAAGGTTTGAAGAATTTTTATGTTATTCATCATTTCCTGTTTTATTGGAATTAAGTATTAAATGTTGAAGTCGAAAGAAAGAATTTTTAGAATTTTAATTCATGCATAGAGATGGCGAAAAGAAATAAAATTTTCATGCTTTATGCATGCTTGAGAATGATTTTGATTTATGCTCTATGCATGCTTGAGAATAGTTTTGAGATATTGTTGTAAACTTTTCATGCTGGGATCCTTGTTATGAAATATTCCAAAATAGTTTTATCATTAATGATGCTTTGGAAATTGATCTCATGCATGCTTGAAAATGGTTTTCAGAGGATTGAATACAGAACACTGGTTACTAATAGTAGTACTGTTAGTCCTTGGTGCACCATGGTTAATCTCAAACTCGCTTGATATTCATCGGCATTGACTCACTCATGTTATTCATGGGTTATCCCTGCGCCTGTTATTCATGGCCTCGAGCTATGCCTGCTAGTTCCTTACCCTCGTGAACTATGTGTTCACGCCTGTTTTCATAGCCTCGAGCTACGCATGGTTATTTACCCTCATGGACTTTGTGTCCGCGCCTGATATTTCGTTCTATTGAAGTCCTATGGAAAAAAAGACTTGAAACACATTTTTTAAAAAATTATTTTGGCAAACCAGTTATTTTACCATATATTTGAAATTTGTTGATGAACGATCTATTATGTATCTCCAATCATACTTTGATTATATTCTTCAGAAATTGAAAATTTTTATTATGTTATTTATCGAAGTTAAATCCATGTAGCTAGTTCTTCTTTTCACTATGTATAAATGGAATGTTATTCATCGGAAGTTTACTTTTAGCTTCAGATAGCCCAGTTAACCCTATAATGGTGGTTGAGCAGTGAAAAGCCTCATTGTTGCTGTGCAAGTCGCTGTTCTGTTTTCATTGCTGCTGTATGGGGTTTGTGTGTATATAAGCTTTTGGTTATGTAATTTTGAAGGTTAGATGCTCCATGTAAGCTATAGGTAGTATCCAAGGGCTTCTCTATGTTTTGGAAAATATGTAAATAATTGGGTAAAGCATTGCTCCGAATAATGCTTAAATTTTCAGGTTATTGTAGAACTTTCGAGAAGTCTGTCCTCTGGAGGAGAGTCTGCAGAAATTTCTACAAGAATCGTAATGTTAATAACACGTGACATATTTCATGCCAAAATCTTGGGAAATGAAAATGTGCTTTATGTTACTCAGCATTTTGGCGAATAGCGTTTGTCTATAATCATAGGCTTACAATGTGAGACCTCTCAGTTCGTGACGGTCACCTCTAATTTCCAGGGTGTGACAGTTGCCTCCATCAAATGGTTATAAGTCTATCTGGGTTGTTGTGGATGGATTAACTAAGTCGGCCTATTTTCTTCCAGTTAAGACCAGTTATAGTGCAGCTATGTATGCAAAGATTTATCTTGCCCAAATTGTTCGATTGCATGGTATTACATCATCTATAATTTCTGATAGAGGATCCCAATTTACTTCCGATTTTGGAGGACATTTCAATAAGCTTTGGGACTTGATTGAATAAAAGCACGACATTTCATCCACAAACTAATAGTCAATCAGAACGAACAATTCAAATCATTAAAGATATGTTAAGATCTTGCGTTTTGGATTTTGGTTGAGTTTGTGATGAATAGTTGTAGTTGGTGGAATTTGCTTGTAATAATAGTTATTAAGCAAGTATTCAAATGGCACCATTTAAAGCATTATATGGCAGGAATTATATAACGCCTATTGGATTGTGTGAAGTTGGTGACACTAAGATTTTGGGACCAGATCTGGTACAAGATGCTAAAGAGAAGGTGAAAGTAATACAACAAAGGTTGTTAACAGCTTAGAGTCGAAAAAAGTCGTATGCAGATAATTGTCGTAGGGAGTTAGAGTTCATGGTTGGGGATAAGATATACCTAAAGTTATCACCTTTGAAGGGAGTTATGAGATTTGGAAAGAAAGGCAAGCTGAGTCTGAGGTATATTGGCCCATTTGAAATATTGGATAAAGTAGGTGGCGTAGCTTATTGTTTAGTTTTACCACCAGAATTATCTGGTATTCATCCCGTGTTTCATGTGTCAATGTTGCGGAAGTATCTGTACGACCCCTCTTATGTTGTTGGACATCAAGAAATTGGGATAAATGAAAATATATCTTACGAAGAGGTTCCAGTGGCCATTATTGATAAAAAATAAAAAAGTTAAAGTCAAAAGAAATTGCTTCAGTGAAAGTAGTATGGCAAAATCATTCACCAGAAAAAGCAAATTGGGAAGTTGAAAGGGAAATGCATGATAAGTATCCTCATCTTTTTAAAAATTTGGAGGACCGAATTTGTTAAGGGGGTAAGAATGTAATATCCAAAAAAATAAAAGGGGGATTGAAATGGAAAAAAGGGAAAGTGTTTAAGGGCAAAGTTGTCAATTTCCCTCAACACATTAATAATCCCATCACCCCATTTGCTCTGTATTATTCACTTTCTTCATTACAGAAACAGCACAAGGGCGACACAAGAGAGAGACAGAGCATTTAGGTCAGTGGTGCAGTGTTCACTGGAGGAGCATCTTCTTGTCGTCATCGGTTGTGCGCCATCATTGTCTCCTTCCTTCTCTGAACTAGGGTTACTACTGTGTTCTTTCCCTTTGCTTCTCTCATCTGTTATGCAAGCGTAGGGTGTCAGCAGGTTATATTTCCATCCTCCTAATTATCCGTTTGTGCAATATGAACTTGGGTTATTATGGGTTATGTGAAATATTTCCTTCTGCGTTGGTTTTTGCTGATTTGAAGGAGAACATAAGGGCTGGAATAATAGTTATATGAGCTGGAAAATGAGAAGCTAATATTAGGAGGAATTATTTATGCTTGCCTTATTCTAGATAATGGCCAAATGAGAAGCTAATATTGGATACCCGCCTCCTATTTTCCCCTACCTTCTTATTCTAGATCACTTAGGAATCACTCTTGGGCTTTGGATATCAAGGTTTGACCCAAAATTGATAACTAAATTTTCAAAACGTTTCAGTAAAAACGCTGGCACTGTTCATGGGTCTTTTCCAGATTTCTGGTCCAATTTTGAAAAATCATAATTAATTCTAGAAAATTAGAAACTGAGTGATTCCAATTTCTAAATTTTTATTATGAAGTGAAATATAGGGTAAAAATACTCATTGGTTCCAATTCTTGCCCATTTGATACAGCTTATTCAAAAACCACATACTGTCCGAAATGATTCATTCCAGTTTTCCAGATTTTACTTCAATATTTGGAAAATCATATCTCTCAAAATGCACATCCAAATTTTATAAACTTTATATCATTTTAAAGCTTAGGATGTTTAGTTTTTGACTGGAAAGTTTCAGCTCATTTGGATCTCGTTTTCTATTTTTAATTCCCTCATGAGACAGTTCATTTTTCAGGGCCTTTGGAACCCTTCAACTTTGAAAACCAATTTTCTCTTAAATTCACCAAAACCTCTTTTGGTTCATGAGCTTGCCTTTGGCATGCATAATTAGTTTCTTATCATCCTTTCGCCTTCCAAGCTCATTTTCATGCATGCATGCATCATCCATATTCACATGTTCTCTCCTATTGGGGTTTAAGTTACAAACCTAGCAACTTCAGAGACAAAGTATCATTTGGCATATTTACACAAGAGCAAGCAAGCATAAGCATCATCCTCAAACATCAAGAACATTTTCCTTACCCTTCCTTGTGCTTGCACCTACATGGTTAGTTGGATAATGAGATTTTGAAATCCCAATAGCAAACTAGCTAACAAAAGTATTGTGAATATGCATGTAACAACTTTTAAACAAGTATATGAGCATATAACATGTGATATGTTCAAACTAAATTTTATATGCATATGGCCATAGCAATCAAGATCACATTTCATACTCATATCATTCACTTCATTCATCACAAAAATCATGCATCATTCACAACAAAGTTTCATAAAACATAAGTTTAGTTTAGTAGTCTTGCTACCTTTTTTAAGCTTCTCCTTTTTAACTTAAGCTTCAAAGTTCTTTTGGATCCCTTCCAAGTGAGTTCTTGAGGGTCTTAAAATCCTAAAAATCATGGCATAAGATCCATGTAAATACACAACCAACAAGTTTCCATAAAGCTTGTAAAAACGCATAGAACACCTTGTAGGTTTTTCAAGAGTCCTACAAGTTCAAGTCCTTGTTTTTATGGTTCCTTAAACCTCTAAAATCTCTTTCTTGGCATTACCCTACACAAAACATCATTTTGAAGCCATTGGAACCATCAAACACTCAAAAACTCATCCTTTCTATTTTTTTCTTTAGCTTGGATGAAAACAACAAAAATAAGGAAAGGAAGGGTTTTTCAACTTTGCTCATGAAACCATGTGTTTCCTTGCTTCCAAAACCCTTTTTCTTAACTTTGATTAACTCAAATACATCTCCTCTTAGATCAATCAAAATTTGGGCAGCACCTCCCCACAAACTTGAGCTTTTCATAATTTTTACAACAACTTAAATCAACCAACAACAACCAACAATCTATCTTTTACCCCTCAAGGAAGAGCTTGCAACCATTTACCACTTTTAAAACCTTCTCTTTTCCATTTTCAACTCTTGAGGTCCTAGCCTTTATCCTCAAAAAGGGAGGCTTATTCAAGGAACAACTCAAAAGAAGTTAGTAGTAGTTGCAAGACTCAAGAAAAGAGGGGATTTGGTTGCAAGAACACATTACCTTGTGCTATGGAAGCTTGGATCTTCTTCTTCTTGCTTGGGGAGGGAGTGTTTTCTATAGAGAAGGAGGAGAAAATCTGATGGCAAGAGAGAGAGAGAGGGTGGCGTGAATTATGGGAGAAAAGAGAGAGGTTTTGCCTATTTTAATTTGCTCTTGGAATAATGTGTGGTTATGTAAGAAACTTGGTGACCGAATAGTGAAATACTTGATCCACATTGTGCCACTTGTCCTTGTATCATTCCTTGCTGAAAAGTGCTCTTTTGGCTTCCTATGGAAGCTTGGTTGGGCTGACTAGGCCTTTGCTCGGTCAGTTACTTGATCCGGTGGCACGCATTTGTGTAAAATAACCTTTATTGGAGAAATTTTCCTTTTTATTTTTCCTGAGACCTTTCTTTCATGTGGCACCATTCCCTAGGCCTCCTTGCCTAGGTGACATCATTCTTTCCTCAAAATACCCTTCGCTCACTTCGTAAATCATCAGGATTCCTCAATTCACGTGCAACACCGTAAAACGGGCTTCCGGTGGCCAATTTGACTTAAGGACATGGAAAAATTATATATTTTTTCCTGATTCTCAAGCTCTTTTCCGTTCCTCAAAATTCTTTCAAGATTTTTTGTAATTAATTTTCTAAGAAAATACTTTTTCGGGTTTTTCTGGTATTGTTGTTATCCGTACTCTAAAACTGCCAGCACCGAATACCGGTAATAATTTTATTAATTACTTTATGACCCAACTAAACTTTTCTCAATTCGAGTCTCCGGCGTTTGAGGACTCCTGTTACCTCAAATAATTATTTTTCGGTCGTCTTTAACTCCGAAATCCTTTATTTACTACTTATTTACGAAAATGCCACTGCCTTTTCTACTTTTGCCATAATTTTCAAAATGCCATCACTATTTCTACTCTTTCTTAATTTCAACCTTGCCCTTGGTTGACTTTGACATTTTTAGTCAACTTTGACTTTGTGGTTAACTTTGACTTTTTGTTAACTTTTAACCAAATTACCAAAATGTCCTTATTACTTAATAACATTTTATGCCCTAGGCCCTTTTTAATCAAAATGACCATTTTATCTTGTCATTTTGGCCAAATGACCATTTTGCCCTTGGATCATTCTTAGAATTCTCAAGGCTAGAGATTTAGTCGATTATCCTCTTTCTTATTTAAGCATTTTCCTTTCTATTTTTCTTTTCTATGGGTCTTAAATCATTTCGTAATTTATCGGTTTGACCTTTATTTCCGTTTATGAAATTTGGGATATTACACCTTATTTCTAACCAACCAAAAAATAGTTCTATCAACACTGACAGCTTGAGATACAACTGCAACTAAATCACCTAAGGTACCCAATAAAGGCCCAATTTCTATTTCCTTCCATGAATCTGCGCGTAATGAATACACTTCAATATGACAACCGATTTCACCACCTTTAGTGAACATTTGCGTAGAAAATATCACTATCTTATAATCATTAATGACACTAATGAATCCAAATCCTACGCTGCAAAAAGGCCAATGGTCATCATATGCGTGGGGTACTTCTCTGACCTCTCTAATCGCTAGGTTCCACAGAAAAAGTGAATAACAATTCTTCTTCGCATCATAGACACGGACACAAAGCGGGCCATTGCAGGTTCCAAGGACATTCCACCAAATTTAGAAGTGTATTTCATTTCCCATTTCACATTTCCCATTTCAAATATAGAAGTGTATTTCATTTCATTGTTGCATATCTTTTTTGTTCTTGTCTATTTTATTTAACTGCTATCAGTCACCAGTGCTCTTTGTTTCTTCTCACTCAACTCCATTTTTTCTCACTCAGCTCGAGAGTCCTTCATTAAGCTGCTCAAGAAATCCAAAATCTTCTCTGCCGTCGTCATCGTGCTAGAGGGAACATTGATTTTGGGCTTCCACTGCTGTCTTCACCGTTGTCGTGCTCTTTATTGACTTTTGTCTCCCTATAGTTGCTGAATGCAAAATAATTCCACATTTCCCGTTTCAGATTTAGAAATCATTTCATCTTTCATATATGTTTGGTTTCTTGTTTGTTTTATTTACCAATGTACAGCTTATGGAGTAGCCACATGTAAATTTTGAAAGGTTTCATTTTGTTTAAGTTACTGTAGGGTACGATCAGCTTAACTACTTCGGATTCCTTGGTAATTCATATGTTTACACAAGAGTGTTATTACTGGCCATATGTACTGAAAATATGTTGCATTTTCTTCAGTGATGCATATTAGGGTTTGATTCATTTCATGTGATCAAAGATGTTGATAAATTTCACATGTTCTAATTTAATCTTGAATAAGAACTAGACTATAGGTTGTGACACTTTTAGCTTCTTTGACTAAGCCTTCATGTTCGTCATTGCCGGAAATGAGTGTGCTTCATGAATTTCTATGAAATCAGCTTATGGGATTTAGGGGGGAGGTGTGTGCGTGCGCATAATTCATGGTCTTGTGGGATTACTTATCCAATCACATGAAAATTTAGGAGCTTAACTATATAGAAATGGGGATCAATCTAAGGTTAAGAATCTGTAGACTTAATGCTTAATTAGGCATCTTCAATTTTTTTTTAAAAATGAGGGTCTGTTGCTTCAATTGAATCCGTAATTGCATTGTGATTAAGATGTTTAGAAACAAATGTTAACAGAAGCAAAAATGCAAACAAATAATTTCATCCATTCAGTTTACCCTCATCTCCTCTTAAAGTAGGCCCTGGATTCATAATCCCGTTCCCTCTTTCTTCAAGTAACCTTAGATTAACGTTAGGCAGCATTGAAGCACACACCCATAAAGATATGAAAGCAATATTCAAGGAAGCGATTTCACTAATTATCAAAATTGAGCACCACGAAGGCTTTTATTGTTAAGAATTTGGGAGCAAATGAATTAAATGTATAATGAATGACTTTTTGTAGACCATATCCGAATGATGGAATTAAGGAAGCACTAGTGAATCATGTTATTGTCCTGTCATTTTTCTTAGGCATTCTGAAGCTAAAATTGACAAGTAAATTGTTTATTAGGTTAACTCTAATTTCAATTTTTTTTTTTTTGCAGAGGTTTTGGAGCTGAAGTTCTGTTAACTCTGATTTTTCATAAGCTAAAATTGACAATAAAGTACTAACTACAATTTTTTTTTCATAAGTTATCAACTACGAGTTTGATGTTAGGGTTATGAGAATATGACAAGTTGTTGCTTTAAGAAAGCGCATGCATAATGCTTGTTTGTGAATATTCTCAAAATTGAGCACCACAAGTGATCAAGACTTAAAGACAATGGAGAGCACCAGCTGGCACAAAAAGATCGATTACCAAATTTTAACTAAACTTAACTGCCTAAGAGCAAAAAAATTATTTATTAAAAGTAATGAAATTTTAAACTTTAAATAATATATAAAAACTATTTTTGAATAAGTCACCCTGATTTATGTAATGTAGCTTCTTATAAATTATATTATATTTGTTGATATTTAGTATATATAATATATTATATAATATTACATGTTATATGTTTTGGTAAAAATATATATTATATTACAGGTACGTTGGGATCAATTAACTTTTAAAATGTCAAAATTATTTATATGGGAAATGTGTTTCTTAAAATTTATTTACAAATTTATATATTAATTTTTTATTAAAATGATTATAAGTTTTTAAATGTAACAAAATATTTTTAAATTTTTTAATATAACAAAAATGCTTTTTAAAAACTTGACCGCTATTATTATCATGTTAAACAGCTAATCTTATTTATTTAAGGGAAAATTACCATCAGATCCCAAATAGAGGTATTAATGAACAAAATGTCTTAAAAATTGGTAAAATTACCATCAAGTCCCCGCAGTAACTGGTACGGTTGTCATCAACAACCTCACCAGCTGTCAATAACAACTGGACCAACTACTATTGGATCTGATAGTAATTTAGCCAATCTTTAGGATATTTTTTTCATTAATTGGGTTACTTAGAACTTGATGGTAAATTTTCCTTTATTTAATTATTAAATCTTTATTCACTATATTCAAATAGTTAAATCAATGAGAGAAAAGCTACTTGGTAAGGATTGTTTTATATTCATCTTTTTTGAATGACCACTGTTTTAAATATACACTACAAAAAACATGTTTTAGCAACAATTAATTTGTTATATTTATAACAGTTTGAACCCCTACTAACAATATGTATAAATGTTTTCTAAACCGCTACAAAATTTAGTATGACAAATGATTTTGTAGCCATTATATATAACAGCTACATACACAACAAAACTACAACTAATATTTGGAGGGAAAATTGAATTTTCACATTAACAAGTATTTAATTAAATATGTATCAGTTTTACAACCGCTACTAAATTTTGGCAGTAAAATTTGAAAGTAACAACAAATGAAATTTAAAATTTTGATGCATCCTTCAGCAGCGGATAGTGAACCGCTAGAAATGATATTTAAAATTTTTGAAAATAAATGTCCTAGCAAAAGTACGATTTTTTGTAGATATAATGTTTTAAAATAATTTCATGTTTAAAATTTTGTAAGTTTCTTCAACTAAATTTAATTAAGCAATGAATGTATTGATTACTAATTTTTTTAATATTGAATTAGAGATTTTAATATTAAATATACATGAAGTCTTGAATTATTAAGATCATATTTTGAATTATAAGAGAAATGTTGATAATGAAGTGATAGATAGAGAATGGTAGGTATTAAATATCCAGTAAACCTAAAATCAAAATAAAATAACATCATTATGATAAGAAGATAATAAAGATAGGGAAAATGACAAACAGGTCCCAAGTAAGAGCTTGTCACACCCTGAAAATTAGAGGTGACTGGCATGGACTATGAGAGATCTTACACTCCGTAAGCATATGATCGTAAACATATACTATTCACCAAATGCTAAGTAAAGTAATATACATTTTCTTTTCCTAAGGTTTTGGCATAAGATATATCATATTATGATAACATTACGATTCTTGTAGAAATTTTGGCAGAGTCTCCTCTATAGGACAGACTTCCCGAAAGTTCTACAATAACCCGAAAATTTTAGCAACGTTTAGAGCAACGCTCCACCAGAGTTTTTACATATATTCAAAATATAAAGAAACATCTGGATACTACCTATAGCCTACGTGGAGCTTCTAACCTTCAAAATTACATAATCAAAAGTTTACATATACACACCAAGCATCAACAATGAAAACAGAACAATGACTTGAACAGCAACAATGAGGCTCGTCATTGTTCAACTAGAGATACAAGGTCAACTGAATTATCTGAAGCCAAAAGTAAATTTCCGGTGAATAATGTCCTATTTGAACATAATGAAACGGAAGAAACCAATCTAATAAATTTAAATCCGATAAATAACATAATAAAAATTTTAAATTTATGAAGAATATAACCAAAGCATGCTTGGAGGTACGCAACAGATTGTTCACAGGCAAATTTTGAATACATGATAAAATAATTCGTTTGCCAGAATCATTTTCGGAAAAAAGCTTTTCAAGTCTCTTTTTCTTTATTTTTTTATAGGACTTCAACAGAACGGAATAGTAGGTGTGGACACACAGTCCACGAGGGTAAATAACCAGGTGCAGCTTGAGGCTACGAAAACAGGCGTGAACACACAATTCACGACGGTATGTAACCAACAGGCGCAGCTCAGGGCCATAAATAATAGGTGCAGGGATAACCCCATGAATAAC
Source organism: Vachellia pachyceras (assembly GCA_025593235.1). Taxonomy (NCBI): domain Eukaryota; kingdom Viridiplantae; phylum Streptophyta; class Magnoliopsida; order Fabales; family Fabaceae; genus Vachellia; species Vachellia pachyceras. The sequence continues at coordinate 1,875 of JANTPZ010091194.1, read as the reverse complement.
AGGCGTGAGACAATGCTCAATAATATCAAGCAAGCTCAAGATTAACCATGGTGCACCAAGGACTAACAGTACTGTTGTTAGTAACCAACGTTCTGTATTCAATCCTTTCAAGAACATTTTCAAGCATGTATGGGGTCAACTTCCAATTTGTCTTTAATAATAAACTATTTGGAAATAATTTGTAACAAGGACCTCAGCATGAAAAATTTACAAATAATATCTCAAAACTATTCTCAAGCATGCATAGAGTATATATCAAAATTATTCTCAAGCATGCATAACGCATGAATGTTTTATTTCTTTTCACCATCTCTATGCATGAATGAAAAATCCAGAAGTCTTTCTTTCGGTTTCCACATTTAAGTACTCAATTCAAATAAAATAGGAAATGAATTAATAAAATTAAATAAATCCTTCAAACCTCTCTCTTCATAACATAAGAGAAGATCAAATAATTCCGATAATTCTTTATCAATTAAACCATGCTCAAATTGTGGTAGCAAGTAATAAAATATGAAGATAGTAAAACATAATTTATAAAAACTATAATGGGACGCTATTCACTCACCTTCAAGACTCTTAATGTATAATTTCACTATTCTTTAGCTTCCAACTTGTCTTCTTCTTCCACTCCTATCAATAACAAATAAACATAAATTTTAAGCCAACAATACATTTCTAACACCCAGAAAATTCCAGCATCCTTAATCAATCTTTAAAAATTCATAAATTAATCTACAAAATTCCAAACGCAGTGGTTCAAAGCTCTATTTAAAGCTCATTCCATCCTCTATAAAGGAAAAATAATAATCAATATTGTAACTTTCTCCTCAACTCATCAAACCCACGAAATTTCTACTCCACTACCAGAATTTTCCAGTTTTTCTGCACCACTTTGCAAAATTCATAACTTCCAATATAGTTATCCAATCAACACGTTGTAAGACTAATTTTAAAGCTTGTTGAAGGATTTCAGGCATACCTGGAGATGCCGAATTACGAATATGCAGATACCCACTCGAAATTCGGATCACAATAGTGGATCCAAACACAAGACACAGCAAAAGCACCGAAGGCAAGAGGAGAGGAGATGAGAGGATTCTCTGAAAGAGAAAAGGGAAGGGAGAAAACTTGTTTTCTCTATGTGTTATGTTTGCCGCCTTTGGGGAGCCACTTTTCCCCTCTTGTAACTTCCCATTAGGGTTTAGGTTTACGCATTTGACCTAGCCCATGGACTTGGGCCTCATCCATCAAGGGTGGCCCATATTCCAACATCTCCCACTCACACTTGGTGGATTACGAGACGTGGGCCTCATCCTTCTCTCTTCTTCATTTCATACTAGGTGTTTTGCCGTGACCGCATGGGCATGATGTCTTTTAGATGTTTGTACTAGAAATCCCTTTCACAGGACCAGCACAAGACAATCTTTCTTCATGTAGTTTGAATCTGGTTATTATGCCTCATGTGTCCTAGATTTAACCAAAATACACTTTCACTTTGACAAATCTAATCCCTCCCAAGTCAACATAAAACTTATATCGTCTTTCTCGTATGCGTGGTGTCCACACTTATGAAATCTCTAAGTTGATATCATAAGGGACATGTCACAGACACCAACATAGTTGTGTATTTATCAGGTAATCTTCCTTTCACCCATATATCATTTTGATATACATCAACCGCTTTCCTAACATAGTACCTTGTATCGCATCTATCATGATAGTAGGATGTACGTTAAGGTAGCAGTCATTGAAGTATACCTCCATCATAATGTCAAAGTCAAAGGACATAAGTAGAAATATTAATTTCTTGGGACTCACACAGCAACGAAGCAGGGATCCATTCACTTGCTTCCCTTTTGCGGTTCTATAACA
>JANTPZ010091192.1:0-16832 GCA_025593235.1 Vachellia pachyceras | reverse complement strand
CGTCAGCAATGGCTTCGTCTTCTTCCACGGCTGGGTCTGATCAACAAATAATGGCAGATCGTGGTGGGTTTTCGGGTTCTTATTATTTTTTTGATAAAGGGACTGATGATGATTTTGATGGAAGACACACGAGGTGATAATAATTCAGTCAGAACTACAGCTACTGCGCATGCTTTGCGGGAGTGAGCTCATCAGCCTAATTCTGAGCTGAATATTGCTTGTCCCAATTGTTACATACATACATATATAAAAACATCTTTTCATTTGATTGTTCAGACAATTATATATTGTCTACTACGAACTCATGTCATGTGTTCATGCTTTGAATGAGGATGGAATGGCGCACAACGAGTCTTCTCTATATCTCATCCTTTGATACTCACTCTTTATATATGTAATCTCTTCTGCTTATTCATTTGTTTATTTGGTTTCACAGTAAAATTCAGATCCATTTGCATATATCCATTTCAGCCATTTTTCGAATCAGATCTTAACACTTGAATTTTATCATGAAATGATGAGGGAGAAAAGCTCAAGTCTTAAGATTTGATATTAGAGAATTATTGATATTGTAATAGGTATAAAGAAATTGACCAAATCTCCTAATCAATTTCTTAGAGAAGAATTATTGATTCTGATTGATTAATTCAAATATTTAATATACAGTTATGAAAAAGTATTATCACATTGTTTTAAAGAAAATTTAAGTATATAAATAACAAATAAAAATCATTAAATCAAATACTGGATAGATAAAAACTGTTCACTATATATGATCAGAGGGTATATATTGGAATGATTAATTTCCTCCATATGTTTGTGTATCCATCCATATATGTTGTATGTAAGGTTAAAATTGATTAGTTATGTTACAGCTACGTTTCATCATATAACAGATTAATTTATATATGATATCATTGGCGGTGTACGTACGACGAGTGTTCCGTTATATTTCCCTCGTAATTTATTTATTTATCACATTAGGTATATATTCTCGATGAAAAGGTAGCAAATTATATGTTTTGGCTCATTAGATGTTCATCAAGAATTCCATTGGGAAAATGGTTAATGTGGTTAAATCTTTTCCAATTCACGTTGAAGCCTTTTTCTGACTGCTGGTAGCAATTGGTCACAAGTAAGAACTAGCTATCATTAATACAATACTCATTTAAAACGCAGTAATGTTACCGATTCTTGTATCTTCACAGTTAAATCATAAAGCCAATTATCCTCTAATAACAAAACATTATGTATATTAGAACCCAGGGTAGGCATACATGATGAAAAATTAGCGGAGATCTAGAGAGATATAATTAATGCAGCGTTTTTAATTTATAAATTATTAGAACCTATCTAGATCTCGCATGCAGAAATAAGCATTATTAACTTGGATTTTAAATATACTACTGTGTACTGTAGCTGGTTTAGTTGGGACTTTGATATGCATTTGGCATGTAGTGGGTTAAGCATGAATTGAAAAATGAGATCAGTCACAGAGAAAATAATAGGAAGGCGACAAAATTAAAGCCAAACTCCCACACTGGTGAACTCATCTTTCTTTTGTACGTTATCTTTATTCACTTTAATTTTGCCAAACAAACACGCGTACGTTTTGATGTGCTTAAAGATGTCTTAATTAAAACCTGGTTTTTGAACTACGTGTCTATGTCGGTCGTCCCATGATCTGGCCTTTCGATAAGTTACTATCATCATTGTTGGCTCACCAGCTCCTTGGTCTCTTTCTAGTCAAATTTGTAAGATATATATAGGCTAATTAAGAAAGACAGGCATTGGCTAGACAGAACGATAAAGGTCCATCAACACGCCGCAGCAGTAGCAGTAATAACTATTTTTAGTTGATGGAAAACTAAAAGCGAAACACTAGGCGATCTCTATTCTCTCTCGCGCACATACACACACTGAGATGACCATATGGTACAAGAGTTGAGATGAGTTATATTTCTGCATATGTATGGCAGCAAATGGAAGCTTCATGCAGCATGCTACGAGTGATGAGAAAAAGCATAAAGTGAGCCATGTTCCATGCGTGTGTGGGGAATATATGGTGTCATTAGGTGACATGATATATGCTATATATATATAGAGAGAGAGAGAGAGAGATGGGATATTATGATGGATCTGTAATAATAAAATAAAACTGGAACTGCGATCAATGAAAGATAGAACTGAAAAAGATATTATTTTTGGATGCTTTCGGCTGCTATCGTCATCATCCAGTTGTATGCGTCAACCTTTGCGGCTACTTATTCTATTTGTCTCGTCCAGTTGCATGCATCTTCTGCTCCAACCCTTATTTTTTTCTTTCTTTCCATTCATTGTGATTTGAGAGTGCTCTGTGTTTGCACTCCTTTTTTTTCTTAAATCTCCACCGTTTGTTTTGCCATATGGGATTTCCAAATCTGTTGGTGATGAACAAAGCTTCATATACGTTCTACCCAAAAAGAAAAGATAGAACCGGATAGGTATGTATGTGGGATGAGGCACAGCTTCTATAAGAAGAAAACAAAATTAAAGGGAGAAGTGATGTTAGTGCACTACTGCTTTGGGTCTGAAAAAAGTTTTCCAAGTGGGATCTGCCAACCTAAAGGGGTCAAATGAGTTTTGTTTTTTGTGGATGTAATAAAAGAGAAATCTTATCGCGGTCTGTGGGAATCGAACCCACGACCACATGGTTAAAAGCCATGCGCTCTACCGGCTGAGCTAAGACGGCTACTCATGTTAGCCTTTTCATAAGGCACTTAGATTTTATTACCTCACCCTTTATAGGCTCCAACAGAGACAAAACGATGGTCTTATATCAACGTGCGTGGCTTTCCACGCGCACACGCAGTTGCAATAAATTCGTAGCAAGTTTTGGGAAATATATGGTAATATCCATGTATGATACATTGATGGATAGAAATATGTAATTTTAACAATTAAATTTTTGACATCATAAAGTTAAAAAGAGTGAAAGGAATATGTGTAACGTTGTGAAGGGGATTATCTCGTTTTGCGAAAAAACACTGTTGAACATGTTTTTGAAATGTTCAATCGCTTTACCAAACATCCCGGTGTGTCGCACCTTTCTCTTCAATAGAGTTATCCACAAGCCATAATATTTCTAAGTTACCCATCGTCCATGGGTTCAACTGACGAAGGTATTGGACACTCTCACCAAAGGGAGAGGGTTCGATACTGGGGAAGGTTACTTTGTTGTGGCTCCAGTCGCGGCGCTTGGGGAGGCATCCTAGCTCCTGGGTGCTTAGGTAAACGCCTGAGGGTAATTGACGGCTCGCCCTGCCCAACATTGATATGACTTAAGAGGAAGGGAGATTTCGCCCTACCCTTGACTTGTGGGTGAGCCCAACCCCCTGCCTAAAATTTTTGTATCAAAAAAAAATCCACAAATTCATGAAGAGGCCCCCAATATAACATATTATTTACTTTTGTATGTTTAAAGAAAAAAAGAATTAATATATAAAAATAGAGGCACTTTTATTTTAAAAGTTTATTCTAAAAAAAATCGTATAATGGAACTGAACCTCACGTTTTTGTTTCAACATTTTATACTTCAAATAAATTATTCTTTTGGGAGGAACAGATAAATTAATTTTTATCTTCAAATAGTTATATATTTTAAAAAATAACAATAAAAAAATTACATATATAATTTTATTTACAATTTTACATTCAGCCAGTTATACTTATTCATCACACTTTGTACATATAATGCATTACTATAAAATATTTAAAGAAATACAGATAATATAATACAATATACAGATTACAAAGCAACCGGTATTATGCCATGGTGTAGAATTAACCAAACTCCGTATTCGCAGTATGATTGCAAATGCAGCGTTAGACTAGGCATTCGAAATATGCATACGCCTCGCATCTGGCTCGTGCAGATGCAGAGGAGCGATCAACCAAAGGAGATCGGAATCAGAGGATCAAAATGTTGAGGGCTGTTGCCAGGAGACTTTATAATATATCGTCTTGCTCATGGAGGCCCAACCAAGCCGTGATGACGTCGGCCGCTTTTGTCCCTCGAGCTCCTTCTTTGTACGGCGACGACAGAAGATCCAGCGCCTGTTCCCGTCATTCGTGTATCGGCTTCGATTCCCTCATTTCCTTCCGAGGTTAGGGTTTTCTTCATTTTACGCAATGTTTGCATTCTGTTTGATGATATGATCTTGAAATACCGATTGACCTGAGGCCTCCGGTTCTATGTAGAAATGATTGATTTTGCGTTTTTCTATTGGAAGCGACGCTTAGCATTAATGAAGTTGAAGCTGTATTTTGATATGAACGTATAAAAGTTTTAACGTGTGGTTTGATGGATATGTCACGTTATTTTCTACAATTTCACGTTATCATTTTCTTATCATAATTCCTATCCCCTAACTAGATTAAGCAATGACGAGTTCATGTTTAATATTTTATAAAATTCTTACTACAAAAGTTAAAAATTTTGTTCTTGAACATTTTTTTGCTGTCTCGTCACGTGGGTGTGTATTTTTTGCTCGACGTCTCTCTCATGTCATGTTCTGTCTGGTTAAAAATTCATCGATCCTTAATTAGCACATGCTACTTGTAGGTGCTGAGCTTGGGCTTCCTCAATATTTAACCACAAAGTGTGTATGTGTCAGTTTGTATCCTCAGGAGGTTTCCATGGCTTGATTTTATATTTATGTATAGCAAGCTATTTATTCGTGTATCAATCATGGTCATCAAGGCAGAGGATATAGCAAATAAAATAAAGAATATAACTATATAGGAGAAACAAATAGTGCTTGCCCTCCTTCATGATCGTGATATTGGGTGAAGATTGCCCACCGTTCTACCATCTTTTTTTCTTAGTTAATATATACTTGTAATTTGGAAACCCAAAAATATTCAAACATTAAAGATTCTCAGATTTTGTTTTTTTTTTTGGTAAGCAACTACAGAAACTTGTAGTGGTCTTTTATGGTGTGCTGTTGACCCTGGTGAATATAAAGTACTATGGATACAGTCAGAATGTGTAGGCACTTTCTTCTTCCACAAGCACTAATTTTCCTAAACAGATCTTTGAATCTCTCTAAACACTATAGCTGAGCTAAACTCTCTGGTTGGCTTCTGTCAGGTTTTGCTTCTGAATCAGTGCAAGTTCATACAGAGGAAACCGTTATTCCACCAACTGTGGCAGCAATCAAAAATCCAACTTCAAAGATACTGTATGACGAATACAACCATGAGCGGCTTCCTCCAGGCGATCCAAGCAAGAGGGCATTTGCGTACTTTGCACTATCAGGTGGGAGGTTCGTGTATGCTTCTCTGGTTCGCCTCCTCATCCTCAAATTTATACTCTCCATGTCAGCCAGCAAGGATGTTCTTGCCCTGGCTTCCCTTGAGGTAGATCTCTCCAGCATTCAGCCTGGCACTACAGTGACTGTGAAGTGGAGGGGGAAGCCAGTATTCATACGGCGTCGTACAGAGGGGGACATCAAGTTAGCTAACAGTGTTGATGTTGGATCTCTTCGTGATCCCCAGGAGGATGCAGAGAGAGTGAAGAACCCAGAATGGCTTGTGGTGATAGGTGTTTGCACGCATTTGGGTTGCATCCCCTTGCCAAATGCTGGTGACTTTGGTGGCTGGTTTTGCCCTTGCCATGGTTCACATTATGATATTTCTGGCAGAATCAGGAAGGGCCCTGCTCCATACAATCTGGAAGTACCTACTTATACTTTCTTGAAAGAAGATAAGTTGCTGATTGGTTAAAATAATGCCTAGTTAATTCATGACAATCATCTGTTCGATCGCTTTTGTTTTTAATCTGTTGGGCAATGCTGGAACTTGCCTTCGGCTCCTTTTGTCTTCGATTCCTAGTTATTGGGCTATGTTTATGTAACTTGGGAATGGCAACAGTTACTATTTGGTGATCGAGATTAATCTTAACTAATAATCGCATGTCTCTTTGCCCAGCCAAACAAATTATAAGCGTTTCAAATTGATGATGACCATAGGAATTAAAACCTGATAAAAATAGTCGATCATTCAAACAGGTTGCAAAGCATATCGTGTGGATATACAAATGATCTTTAATTACTGAACCTAAATTTAATGTCCTCCCAACATTAGACTATTTTGACAGGTCATCTGAACATGTAAAACAATTCGCTGAGACTATTATTTATTTACTTATTTATATAAAATATGTATCCCAGTGTGAGCAACGTACTTTCACCACAAAAAAATATTTTTAATTTATTCTAACGGTTATCAGATCAATTCCAATCCAGTAACATGCATACTGTAAAAAAAGTTAACATGAAATTCAAGATCTGATAAATTCAGTGATATTGTCCCGGAATCTTAAGCAGTATACAGCATCTCACAATGCTATAATCTAAGCATAACAGTCGAATACTACAATATTATATTGAACTGACCTTCTTATTGGTACATTTTCTTTCCCAGTTAACCTACGCGTTATCCTCAGCAATTAGTTAGCAAGATTTAGAGATGATTCCAGGGTCAGCACCAATTTCATCATACTCCTTGAGAGCTTCTTCCATTTCTGCAACAACTGCAGCATCATCGAGTTTATAAGGACATCGAATGATCCCATCCTTAAAATATCAACATACTGGTGCACCCTCTCAGGGTCTTCTTTAAAAGGTTCCAACTCAGGAATGTGACACAACTCAGCATAATGCTTATATATTTAACTTTTTCTTCAAAATCATGAAGAAGATAACACCTGTACCAACCATCGTGACTCTCTTCATCACGTGGCATTTGCTTAATTTTTATAAGTCATCGATTAAATTAAATGATAGATGTGAAACTATGTTAAATTTTACTCTATTGAGAAAACATTTGTACTTGTAACAGGGATCTCAAAAAAACAATATTAAACAGATATTTCGTAGACATGCTTTGGATTTAGTAATTCAAAAGTATATAGGAGTGTTTACTATAACTGAATCAAATCATAGAAAAGTTTATTTTTTTTTCAGCTCTAGAGATAATATCAAGAAACCATATAGATGAGCTTATTTTGTTAGCATATAAAAATACTACCCACTTCTGTTTATCCAAAATGACCCTATATATGTGTACGTGTTTATATGTGCATGAGGCACATTCCTTCTTAACCTGGTATTTTCTTTTTCAATCTTTTATTTTATTCTAAGCATAGACATGCTCTTGTTCAAAAAATTAAACATTATTTGGCCTACATTACATTTACGAGGAGGACTCATCTTTTTCAGTCTACTGTATCCAAACATGACATGACTTTTTTCATATTGCTAAGAGTGACTAATTAGAATTCACATGACTAACTACCGACGGTTGAATTTAATAGAAGGTGACAGATTTTTATAGCGTAATAAATTAAGGTTTGAATACATATTGAAATATGTTTATACTTAAGTTTAATAGTATCTGAAATACAATTGATCACATAAACGGAAAAAAAAGAATTCATATACATGGCTATCAAACATATAGTAGTATGTTAATCTTGCTTTTGGAAAATACATTGTAAATTACTGCATAAACAGTGTCAAATTTTGAAAAACCTAATGCCAAACTATTTACAAGAATTTCACATTGGGTTTCTATAATTCGATCTATGATCCTTTATTGCAATTTTAAAATGACCAAATGGTGGCCGTCTGAAGATAATTTCCCGCGATTCGGACGTTTCAACTGGTAATGACCAAGAAGATAATTTCCCGCCGAGAAAAACGAAGCAACGTTTCCCCTGAACGTGGCGGTCGCGTAATAGAAAGTATAAATAGGATAATTTTGCATTGCATGGGGAGTAACCACCTCTCATTCGAGCAATCGTTCTCAATCTACCGTGGAAGAAGAACAAATCCTTTAATCGAAGCCTTCAAGACTCAAATTTAAAGATTTGATTGCTACCGCTGCTTAAGAAATGGTTAAAAAGAAGGATGTCATTCGTTTAGAGCGCGAATCCGTCATTCGCATTCTGAAGCCAAGGCTCATTATGACATTGGTCAACCTTATTGGTACAGATTTTGAATCTTCTCTTTGTAGTATGCCCACAGTTTTGGGCGTTAATGCATTGCGCGACCCTGTAATAAAGAATTATGCCACTGGATTTTGTGGCATTCAAATCTGCTGGAAAAAAGCCGAAATCTGTTGAAAGATATTTCAAGAAATAAACCTGCAAATGGGCATCACGTATGAAATACGCTTGCCCCTTTCCTTTCAGTCTGAAATGGAAATTTCTCATACATAGCTTTACCTTTCATCTAGTTGAATTATCTGGTACTGTTATGGAGTATAAAGTTTGCAGTTCGAGTTTATGAGCCCCATATGTGACATTTCAAAATATCCCCCCCTCCTTCCACAGAATGCTGCTATTTCTCATGGACTTAGTCTTTTGAGTATCTGCAGAAAAAAGTTCGGACCGGGCCGAGTTCTTGAAGCTTTGCAAACGAGTAGAGTACACCATACGAGCTTGGTACCTTCTGCACTTTGAGGAAATGATGGTATCCTTTTTTTTTATATCTTCTCAAGATACATCTATACAGTAAATAGATACATTGAGGAGGAGGCTGACTCTTTTATTCCTCCAGCAACTCTACGCCTTTTTTGACCCTGTACATGGGGCGCAAAACTTGGAACAACAGAAATTGACTGATGCAGAAGTTGATGTATTTGAACAGAAGTTCTTATCATTATTGTTTCAGGTATTGTGCCATTACATGAGCATGTATGGATGTTGATGATTCATGATAATGATAGAATTGTGAAAAAGGGCGAAGTACAACTTAGATCTTCACGATGGTTCTTGATTATAAATTTTGTTTCAGGGCCGCGTGAAACAGAGCGGCCCTTCATATGTACTTGAATATTTGTCCTTTATGGTATCTTTAGATTACTTGCCCTTTTCTTTTTCTTGCAGGTCATGCACAAAAGCAACTTCAACATAGCGACGGATGAAGATATTGAACTTGCCGCTGCTGGGCAGTATCTTTTACATCTTCCCATCACTGTTGATGAATCTAAGGTTTTTACATATACTTCTATGCTGGTTGAATTTTCAATTATTGTAAGCATAATATATGTGTATATAACGGCTGGAGTTAGTGGGGAGGTTTGATAGTGATTTTTGTATTTGTTCAATTGTGCCTTTTTTTTTTTTTAATCTAGCTTGACAAGAAGCTTTTGAAGAGATATTTTGAGGAGCATCAATATGAGAACGCTTCGGAATATGTAGATAAGGTACGACTTTAAATCTAATAAAAGTAGTGAGGATCATTAGCGTCAATGATTGGCTTCATGAAAAAGGTTATTCATCTGGGTTTGAGAATTGTTGTTCTTGGAATTGTGAGGGCCGTGTAAGATATATATGTGTCGAAGATATAGAACCACCTTATTTGGTCAGTTTCATTTTTCTTTGGTGAAGTATTTGGTTAGTTTCAGTACAAGCATGGGAACGATAATATGGATTGCATTACTATTGAAGAGCTGTTTGGTTGACTTTTAAGGTGGGACCATGTTAATCATTATTGCCAAAAACAAAAAGAATGGTAATCCTGATTCATTGGCTCCTTACCATTACCACCCACTTCTATCCCAGAAACACTCTCACAACTTAGTGCTTACAGGGGAGCCTAGTCCCCCACTTCCTCAATTGGAGGAGATGATGGAAGAGAGAATGGAGGGAGAAGGGATTTTTCAATTGTCAAGGATGTGGAGTAAGGAGGGATTTTTATTGATATTTTTTCAAAATCATACCAAACAAACTCATGATAATTAACATTACATTCTACTGCAATGCATTTCATTCTAGAGAAGCCTGTGATTGAACCAAACAGGCCCTAAGAATTTAATTGTTTGCAGTCAGAATCTTCATTATTCGATGAAATTCAACAAATTATATTTTTGGAAGAAAAATCTTGCCTATTTTCAAAGAGTCAGGAGCTAAGATGTTTCTATCCTTGCTCCGGTGTGATTTTTCTTGACAGTAGTTTTCTAGGGACGAGCTTATTTGCCAACTTTGAAACATTTCATACATGAAGAAGGCTTAGGTTCTTCCATGGTGGTCAGACAAAATTAAATCTTATCATCCTTCAGGTTGAACATGACTTTTGAGCATGAAATTTCTGAGAGTGGATAAAGGTGCCTTGAATGTTATGGTAATTGTGCAATCTCGAAGACAAGATATCATCGGGCTTTTATTACTTATTCTTTTTGGACTGTATGCAGACCCCCCCTCTCACACACACACAGAGTTGAGAGCTAATGCATGTTGTTCTTTTGTTCATTTGTTCATTCCTTTAAAGTAGCATAACAAGCTAATGCCTCTACGTTTTTCTAGTACATTATCTTTAGACGCGGCGTTGGAATTGATCGCATGACTGACTTCTTTTTCTTGGAGAAATTGGACATGCTCATTACTCGTGGTTGGCGATATCTGTTGAGAGAAACTTGGTGAGCAAACTTTTGGAACATAAAATTTAAACTTAAATTGTTGATTAACTTCAAAGGAAAATCCAATGTGAAAAGTCATAATTTTGTCTCAGCTAAAATTTTCTGAAGCCTTTTAAAATGTGGTGTACAGATATGCAATATTAAACATTTCCTTCTTTTGCTTGAACAAATAGTTATTATCATTGGCGCTGCATAGTTCTAGGTTTTCTTTCAGAAATCTTTTTCAAACTACGTAGCTTGCAGGTTGGGAAGGATTTTGTCTAGGAGGCCGCCCAAACGCCATAAGAAAGAGAAAAAGAACAACATTCCAGATACAGATTCAGAAGATCTATATGTTGAACGCATACGTCTTGAAAATATGGAGCTAAGGTCTTATTGCATCTGTCTGTGCACTATTGCTGTTGATGTCATCTTTCCCCGTTATATTTTTTTCTGTATGGCGTTGGGCTAGGATTCTTCACAATGCATTCACTTAACATTCTTAGTCCTAAGTAAATGGTGTTACATGCTTATCTACTGCATCTTCTTGATGTGAGCAAGCATTCTCAGTAATTTAAATGATGCTTCCTGCCAGTGAGCTAACCGTGTGAATCCTGAGTTTTTGGCAGTGCTCGTCGTTGATTACTCTAGAATTTCTTTCACGTTGCTTCATTCTTGTTTATTAGTCATGCACCACTGTTCTTTGAGCATAAAGCTCAAGTAGCGGTTCTTTAAGTATTAGTTTCAGACTTCAATCAAATGCATGACATGGGGTTTGTTATCTATGACTCTATGTTCACTTATAGATTCAGAAATGAGAGAGACTAGAAGTTACATATTTATTCAGCACAATTCTAATTGTCTAAGATGCACAATATACTATTTGCACTGAGCTCATTCATCTAAGATGCATGGATCATTATATTTGAGTACTCGACTTTCTGGCCATTCAAGAAATTATTCGCTGCAATTGCCAGTTTAAAAAGTTTGCTGAGCAAGACCACAATTCAAGAACCTACCTTTGACAGGATAATTGTTGTCTACAGGTAATTCTCCCTCTATGTTTAGCCTTTCTATTTTGTTGATCAAACCTATATTCCTATCATTAGAGGTATAGCCAATGATTAGTTAAAAACACCGTGAACTTAAATTCTAAGGAAAATGAATTTCAGGAGAGCCAGTACCAAAGGAAAAAAAGATCGCAGTATATTTGTGAAGCATTTTAAAAAAATTCCAATGGCTGATATGGAAATTGTTCTTGTGAGTTACCTCATTTATTTCTTATGCGGTGTCTCTATGGTTCATAGACCTGTCTCTTACCTTTTACACCCCCCCCCAATGAGTGCAAGTGATGACCTGGTGACGGACCTTTTTTACTTGACAGCCAGAAAAGAGAAACCCTGGATTGACTCCAATGGATTGGGTCAAGTTTCTTGGAACTGCTTTAGTTGGTCTGGTTAGTTTACCAAGTATTTATGTTTCGATGTTCTTTTTTGAAGTTCATCTTTCTCTAATGCACTTCCTATGGTTGTTTTCTTTGCAGGTTGCTGTCATCAGCTCCCTTGAAATGCCCAAAGCTGATATGTGGTTCCTTGGTGCTTTTCTGTCAGCACTAGTTGGTTATCTTGCCAAGACATACTTCACGTAAATGATGATAACTCCCCCTCCTATGAAATTTATGTTACCTGCATTAATTTATGTGGATTAATGCCATCATATGACTTTAAATTTGATTATCTTTATGATGGATAGAGTAATTTTTTTAGGGTTTACTTTGTAGTGGTGTAGCCTTTTTGCCATTAAATATATCTCGAGACTGATGGATAATAATTTAAAAAAAAATAAATTAGGAACCTTGAAATGCATATCCTTCTAAAAGGCAGAGTTCTTGGCATTCTAAAAAGACCTTTCTGCTAATTCACCCTTGTCAGTTTTTTTTTTTGTGATTTCTCCATGGGCGACATGGGAAATCTTAAAGTCACATTGGGCGATTTTCTTGGCACAGATTCATGGTTGGACTTGTTCATAGTTATTTTGCTCGATCATTAAATGTCTTATTGCTTTCCATAATTTTGTAGTGGTAAGAAGTAAATGCCGTTGATCAATGCTTTTATTTTAACCTGGGTGACTAATACACTTTAACATTAGGTTCCAACAAAACTTAGCTGTTTACCAGAACTTGATTACTCAGTCAATGTATGACAGACAACTTGATAGTGGAAAGGGCACCCTTCTCCACTTGTGCGATGATGTCATTCAACAAGAAGTAAGTGCTCTGTGTCATTATATGCATTTTTTCCTTTCCCATTAATTGCTAGTCATGATTTTGTTCCTTATTTGACCATTGTTTGGGAGTATAATTCTAGTGTTCAGTTTGATAATTAAGATTGAAAAGCAAATGTTTTAATACTATTGGACTTGGAATATCAACTGCATACAGCATAGATACTGCTGCTAGCTATTATTGAGTATTAACGTGCAGGTCAAAGAGGTGATAGTCTCATTCTTTATTCTGATGGAGCAAGGGAAAGTTACAAGACAGGTATATAAACAATTATGTTTTCCTTTTCTTCTCCATTTGATAATTATAATTTCTCATGAGCCAATAAAACAGGGGTTTGTTCAGCTCTAATGATATTATTACCTGTCTGGTTTTATGAATCAGGATCTGGATAGGGGGTGTGAGGATCTATTGAAAGATGAGTTTGGAGAGACCTGTAATTTTGACGTGGATGATGCAGTCAAGAAATTAGAGAAGTTGGGAATTGTTACTCGGGTAAGATGCCTCAGTTATTTCCCTACTCCAAACCTAACATATAATAAGAGAGTTATATTAAGACAAAAAATTAAGTTAAACCTGCAAGCGATAAAATAAAATGATCGAGACAATCGTAAATAGATAAATGAGCTTATCTGATTTCACCTTCTTGCATGTTGATTAATTGATTTACTAATTTTACTTAAGAATTTATTGTTTGCTGACTGATAGCTGTTCTGTGTCGAACCTTACCATTAACTTAGGATTCTATTGGACGATTTCAATGTGTTGGGTTGAAACGAGCTAACGAGATTATTGGCACCACCACCGAAGAGCTTGTGATGAAGGTAAGAGATGGAACCAACGAACCTGCTCAGTTATAGTGTGGTTACAAGATGGCTTCCATGTATATTTGTAGGGTTGTGCTATAATAAAACATTGCGAATTTTTTTTGCCAGAGAAAACATTGCGAAATTGTTTTGCATTACCCGTGTCTAGGACCTTGAGTTAATCAATTGTTGCCTTCATACGCTCAAATTATGAAGTTATGTGCGTAAGAATGTTGCCATACCTTTCCCCGTCGGATTCAATTTTTGGTGAACCACTTTTCCTAACTATTAAGTGAGTTGTGCAATGCTTCGGTCTCGCTTACCGAGATACTTACAGATCGTCTATCAACATGATCCTTCCATCAGTAGAGAGATTTGAACTCGTAATCTTACTGTTTGAAAGTCAATTTCTTACCACTTATACTAGTATTTGTTGGCTTTGGTACAAGTTTTAATCCCTCTTTCATTGGTTTCGGTTTCCACAAGTTTAATATTGTGCATTAAATTCATCAGAGGAGCGATGGGAGGTCATCTTAATGGTGAGAATCATTAGGTGTTGAACCATTTTAGGTCAACAAAGCGAAGATTCGTTGCAGACATCGACATAAATGTCAAGTGAAATCAGAGATGTATGTTTCTATCCTAGTTGAAATTAGAAAATGTCTCATTAAGTTAGTGTGGGTTTGATTAGTGCCGGTAAAGCGGGTCAGCCTGCGGGTTGCGGCAGCCCGCAAGTTTTTTTTTATTTTTTAAAAAAATTAAAAATAAATTCTTTTTTTATTTTTTACCTACTTTTTTCTTATAAAATTGCATATTTATGCTATTCTTTTTCAAATTCTATGAATAAGTGTTCAATAATTTCCTAAAAATAGAATTTAATATTACTTTTATCCTTATAAAAAAATATTGGAATAAAAAAAGGTAAAAATATATAAGATATAATAATTTAAAAAATTAAAAAAAATAAAAAGCGGGCTGACGGGCTGAACCGGACGGGCTGGATCAGCCCGCCTCCCTGCCAAAAAATGGCGGGCCTCATTACCACTACTAGGTTTGATTTTTAGTCTGTCAAAATTTCATTTATCGAATTAAAGTTTATCACAATAAGTTGAATAAAATGAGTTATTGTAACGAAATATATGTTTAGATATTTTTTTTAAAAAAGTGAGTTTTGATAAATTAGAAAATTATTTGGATGATATCATAGTTTATAATAATAAAATCATTTGCTATAGCTTATAATAATAAAAGAAATTGTTAACACGCATATTTATTTATACTCCCACGCCAGTATGTTCTTATTGTTGTTGTTGTTTTAACTGCACCTTACATTATCCGCCGAAATAGACACAAATGCCCTTAGTATTATTATAATAGACAGGAAAGCACTTCGGCTGGCTTCTATTTCCGGCCCAAGCTTGAATTTATGATGATTTGTTGCGAATGATAACAACAGTGATATTTTATATATTTATGTGGGGGCTTCGAAAAGGGATTTGGATAAAAAGTACTCAATTCATAGAGATGATGTAGCAACATTATTAAGATTTGATTTAGAGTGTGAAAGCAGCATTGTGAAAATGGGGAAAATAATTAACATGTAGTGAGCTGCCTCAAGCCTTTAATATTTTGCATAATCATTAATAATAAGGATTGGATTTAGCTGAATGAATTAAAGTTTAAATGTTTACCGAAAGAAGTACCAACATTTAATGTTCAAAAGTATATAAAATATGATTGTTTTTAAAAGGATATGGTGTTAAAAAAAGCTTGCACAATAGCGGGACCACCTAATTTTACTCCGAGAGTGTACATGTGTCGTGTTTGTATTTATATATACTATAAAATATTATTATTTCTTTTTTTAGTTTCCATTTACATAAAATATTGTTTTTTGTATGCTACGTGAGAGTTAAGACGCTGTTGTTTGGTGAATACCAAAAGACGTTGAAACGGAGACGGTGCCCTTTCATTTTGTGGCCGTTATACTCCTCTCTCAATTTTGGTGATAGTTATCTTGGTTATTGAAACCGGACCAGCCGGTTTGGACCGAAAATCGGCAAACTGACCACTGGTCTGATCCGATTTGCCATTTGACCTGGTTTGGGATCAACTCGGCTGGTTGGATGGGTTGGCCCAATCATCTTTTCTTTTCTTTTTTTTAAATTTTTTACAAAATTTTATTAGGATGAAAGTAAAGTTGTTGGATTAGAATGTGATATGAACAATAGAATCTAAGAAGTATAAACCACAACTTGAGGAATTATGGTTTTCTTCATCAATGTAAGGCACGTCCTAAAAAAATAGGAGGTGCTAAAATGAATGAAGACATCATAGTCAATTATAATGTAAGTCAAAAGATAAATTTGTATACGCCCTATAAGAATACAAGTTGGTATTTTTCCACCTAAGTTTCTTCCATACTGTCATTTTGTTGCATATTGATTGCTTTTATCCCATTTGTAGAATACATGGAGAAGAATATTTTGGTGTTTGAAGGGGAAAAACAAAATGTGAGAAGGAAAAACTAAATATCCCCTTACCATATATATATTTTGATATTTTGTTAGGATTAATATTTTGAAGCTGTAAATAATGTTGGATAATAGATATTTATAAGTATATTATTGATTTGCTAATTGTTATTTTGTTAATAATGTAATTTACTACTTATTCTTTGGTAATTGTTATTATTAATTTGGTAATTGTTATTTTGTTAATAGTTTGATGTGTCATGTGTGATCATATTTATTTTTTTATTCCTCACCGGTTTGACCCACTAACCCTTAACCTATTACTTTGTTTGGTTCAGTCACCGGTCCGGATTTAATAACCTTGATAGTTATAGACTTGTAGTCGAGTCGATTCTCTCTCTTTCACACACAGACAGGGGTTTGTGAGTAATTATTAGTACATTAAATTAAAAACTTTAGAAGAGTTTGGAGTGGAAGATCAGTGAGCTTGGATTAAACCAAAAGAAAAGAAAACAAAGGTTAGGTCAGCGTCAGCGTCCATCTTCACCAAAATAGTGCTCCTCGTAGAAAGAGATTGATGAAGGCATGAAGCAAATGACTTGTCCAAATGGTTTTTAATAATTTGTTTCAGTTCATTTCCGTTTACTTTAAATCAAAATATAAATAAGAAATCAATACCTTTTTTATAACTTAAGAGACTTCTTAGCTCATTAGTATGTTAGAACTAACATAAAACCCTCTATCAAATTGCAAGATAGCCATCAGGTCATTCGGTGGATGAGAAATGCAGTGGAGCCCACCAGAAGATGCCAATCTTTTCTTAGCTAA